>CM029922.1:48483989-48778989 GCA_017639245.1 Myiopsitta monachus
CTTTCTTCTGACTTCAGTGCTACCACTCTTGTTCTTATTAAATTTGCTTTGTGGCCAAAATATTGAAATTTTTCAGGGGCATTAATTGTTCCAGGAGATAATCAAATAAGAACGCAAATTTTAGATCTTATTTAAATCATGCTTTTACTACAGGTAAATCTGTAAAGCAAGAAACAAAATTAAGGCTACAGTGTGAATTTTTGTGTGTATGGAGAGCTTATTAGTTATATTTCCAATGGTTTGGTTAAATTCTGTTGCTTGAACTGTAAAATATTAAAGATCCAAGATAAAAAAGTGCTTCCATGCTTCAAATCTGACCAATTCTATTACGGGCACTATTGAAGGATAAAACTTTTCTCTTGGATCAAAATGCTAGCAAGGAATATTTATATTTTATATAAAGCTATCTTAAGGAAACAAGTAGACGGAGTGAAGCAAGCAGCCATAGAATGGCTTCTATTTTGATGTAGGTCAACAATGGGTATATTATTCTTACTGCAGCAGTCATGTTAAGTTTTTCGATTAAGAAAGGATATGTCTGTGAAGTTCTTCCAGTTTTTATCGATCCCTTTGTAATTTCTAGGGTGCTGAATATCTGTATTGTATGCAACTAAGCTAAGGAAGTGTTTCTTTTGTGACTGCATCTGCCACTGAAGGGAATGGATTTGGCCATTTCTAGACCCATCTGCTTTACCGTCAAAGGACTTTATATTAAAAGAAGCTCCATATAATTTTCATGTCTGTTAGAATGCCACCAAGCTCTAAACTCCTCAGTAGACTGCTATACTGCTGCAAAAATTCTGATTCATGTATTTCCAAGCTCCCAAAACATGATTCCAATCCTGAATCTCTGGGAAATTATCCCAAGTGCTAGATACACTTTGAAGCAGTGTAACTATATTCCATCCTCTCAAGGCAATGAATATAGTCATAGAATTACAGAATCATAGAATGGTTTGGGTTAGAAGGGACCTTAAGGATCATCAAGTTCCAACCACCCTGCCATGGGCAGGAACACCTTCAGCATCCCCGGGTCCAGAAACATGCTGATGATTTCTCTGTGGAACTCAGGACCCATTATGTACTTTAGAACAAAAGGGAATTAGGCAAGGCAGAATTACTAGTTTACTACAAGAATTACTTATCCAAAGCAAATGTCTAAGAAGCTTACTCTGCCACTGAATGCTGAAAAACCACAGGCAACCTCGTTGGTCTAATTTCTTTACAGCTGTGATCCTAAGGATGGGCAGGGCCCATAACGTCAGGCAACTTGGCTCTGTAACATAAGTGTGGGAGACTTCTATACCACAGACAGGCTGTTCCTTAAGGAAGGAATAAGAATATTAATTTGTTTTTGTCAGGCTGTCAGAAGGAGCATTTTCAGTTTTCTAGCCACCCATGTGCTATGGGAAGTTGCTGTGCTCTCTGTTTTTGGCAGGTCATTATATGAATGAGATATTATTTGCTCTAATGTGCTGTTTGGAGAGCTCCAGAAATGGGGGTAATTTCAATACAGATGACCACAGTGTCTCTTCCACCTAGCTGTGTAGGTGCCCAGTGCCTAACAGAAACAAGATCTATTCATCTCAGGTAGTATAAGAACACAAAGTATAGCAGTCAGTGACGGTTATAATCCAGAGCTAGAAATGTGAAGGTTTATGCAACTGAAATTGGGTTCATCACGAGACAAGGATATATTCTTTTTCCTCAGTGTCTCACAGTACATAATTTTCTTGAGTATTTTTAGACTATGCTACAAGAGAATAACTATAAAAAAATGTTAATATTTTTTCAGAATAAGTACTTTTGATCATGCTTCAAAAAGTAATAAAATTGCAGCCATGGATCTGTTTTATGTGGTCCTTGGACATGCCTGTAAATAAAATTAAAAAAGGCAAGAAACAAAAATATTAAGAAATCACGTGATTCTCATACACCTTCCAAGACTGACCAAGTGAATGGACTAAATCTTTTACGCTGTGGCCATCCTGGTGCTGTGGTCTACTTAGAAATGAGTAATTTTGCCTCATCTTGCAAGTACGAAGGCTCTCATTTTTAATTCACAAGAGCTTCCTTCCTTATTTTCACAATGCTAGCAAAAGGAGATATCCCGAGCTGTCTTATCACTTCTCATTATCTCAATCCCATTTAAAAGGCAGAAGATTGCTCCCTACCCATAGCAAGATTTTTGTATCCAGTATATTTTAATTCCTTGCCTCCTTCCCCCTACCAGCAGAAAACCTTTTCTGCAGACTTTGCACCACCATGACCACTGAACAAGAATGAGAAAGGGCAGTAAAACCCAGTCTCCTGCCCTTCCTCAGTCCCCTGCCAACACATCAAAGACACAAATGCTTAGTTTTCCCATCCTTGGTGCCACTCAGCACTCCATTCAGACTGAATGCCACAGTATTTGGTTTCATCAATCATGCCTCCTCTTCTCTCTCCTCCCACTTTTGAGGCTTAATATCACCTACTGTTTTCTACTCTTCCCATTGGGTCTTCCTTGAGTGTCCAGTCCATTCTGGTGTCTTCCCAGAGCTGGTGGACCCTGCCCTGGTCCCTCCAGCAGGGACCAAACCAGCCTCACATTTCAGGGTTCCTTTCTCTGTGTTTTATTTTTTTGCTAGATACGGTGGCTGCTGCTAACCTAGCTGAGAAGGTAGACTTATGTTCTCTTTGGCTTTGGTTGGTGTGGCGTAACCCAGACTGCCTTTGTGCCATATCTTCAAGGAATTTTTCTTATGAACGCAGCACAGCGGACTGAACTGGCATGCCAGGCTGCATGTTGTTAACAGACCAGCAGAATAACTGGAATCTGCTGGAGGTGCAATTAAGCCTTTCTTCCAGTTTCCTTTCATGTGTGCCAGATTGGCCTAGCCTGCCATTTTATTGAGCCTGACAGCAGCTTTCATCCAAGCGACATTGATGAGAGTGCGTAGTTGCTCACACCATCAGCCTGCCAGCTCCAATGGACAATCTGAATAGCTGTGATCCTACATTAAAATGTCAGCATTAAGGGAGGAGAGTGCACCATTTTGTTGCACAGCTGTAAAACCACTTCAGCAAGGCTTTCAAGCTCATTATTGCACAAGCAAGGGGTTTCAAGCATGAGTGCTCCTGCCCTGTTCTCCACACCCTCCCTCTTGTCAGCCTTGCTTCTGTAAATATGCCTTTTTTAAATTTTTTTTTTATTTTTTAATGGTATTCCTTGCCTCATCAAGGAGCAGCTTTCAGGCTATGGCAGCAGCAAGGTTGCAAATGTAGCAACAACACAAACTTTACAACTGTGGGGCAGGACAGTCTGAGCAAATGAGGATCTGTCTTTCAGAGACAGAACTCATTTTCAGTAAATTGCATGCAGGCTGTCTTGCCACTATAGAAGCAACACACTACCAAAGAGAGTTTTGGTAAGTGGCTGAGGATAATTAATTATTAAAACAAATAAACAACACAAAAAGGTGTAACATCTAACTGCAACACTTCCTTTCCCTCTGCTAGGAGGACATACCTGCTTACAGATTCTTCCTGATAAGGTCCCTTAATTCCTTCTCAATTGTGCTTTGTACTTTGTCTTTATGCGGAAGGGTACTCAGGAAGGGAACGAGAAAATAAGCAAAGTACGAGAATGTGATGATGAAATTAAAATATCTATTTTATAGAAAATAAATATCTGTGTGGAAATCTACACATATATATATATCACTTCTCTTACTGAGCCACAACTTTCCTTTAAAACATCTCCAGCTTTCCAAATATACTTGAAATTCCCATCAGGTGCTAAGAACTGAGCCTTCTCACATACCCTGCTGGCCTTCTCCTTTTCTCTCTCTTCTCCTCTCCTCAACTCTCCTTTCATAATAAAGAGCACTGCTGTAGCTGCATTTTGCCACAAGTGGACACTTTCCTGAGTATAAATAAATTCACCTGCACACACAGTGTATCTTTATTCTTCTTGATGGAAAAAAGAAGTTTTTACCACTCTGGCAGTGCACAGACTTTTTACCTGGACAGACATTTCATCTCAAAACTGCAGCATTCTGTAATGAAAGAGCTCCATGCCAATTTGCTGGCTTTGCTAGAAGCACATTGGGTGTTTTACACTATTTCTAGTTTTGATGAAAGCCCTTTGGCTTCACACCAGTGTGTGGGAGACAGCAAAATCACTTGCTGATGGCTCATCATAGAAGTGATCTGTGTAGATGCTGACCAGACCTGAAAATTCTGCTAATGGTGCCTTAAAAAGGGCAACCACGGGTTTTGTCTCATGGTTAGGAATGAAATAGAGTTAGAGATGCAAACAGCTTGTCTGTTAAGCAGGGACTCTATTGGATCCTAATCCTGGTGTCCAAGTGTTATTGATACAGATTTTATGACAAAATTAGTCCATTAAAGTCTTTTTCTGTGTGACTGATGATCTTTGCCAGTTCTTTGTAGCCATATCTCAAAAGGCTTTTCTATATAAGTCAACACTTAGTAGTGTTTTTCCTTAATTTTTTAAACTCTGTGTGTTTACTTTCTTAATCTGATTGTTTTATGCCTTTTTTTTTCTCTCAAGTACATCTTGAATCTGTGATCTATATTCTATTAAATTTGTTAAAATTGTTGAAAAGGAAGTCTGATTAAGAAGGGGAGGCAAGAATAATAAAAATCTCAGAGGTTTTACATAAAGTGGTAGCTGGATGAGAGACCAATATTTGACATTTTCTGAAGGAAAGGCAGGCTTTGTTAATACAATGGTGTGGCTGGCCGGTTAGATTTTCGGCTAGTTGCAAGCTTGTCCCAGTGTACACTTGCCCGTGCCCTGTGGTGTTGTCAGAATGGATGTGTACAGAAACAGGACTTTTTGCAGGGGAAGATTTTAGAGGGATGGTGACAGAGAGAAAGGCTCTATTGGAAACCAGGCTGCTTTAGACTGCACAGAACAACTTTTTTGTAAATGCATTGATAAAACTTTCTATTATTCAGATCCCTTTGTATCACTTGCAATGAATTATTACTTGATTTACTGCACTTTAGGAGAGCAACCTCCAGTAGTAGTGTGCACCTTCTCTGACTGATTCTCCATTTTATTAGTATGCTGAAGTTGTCATCTGAACCAAACACTTGCCTTTCCGTGCTCTGACTCTTTCCAGAAGATCAGTCATTTATACACATTAGCACTTGAGATGTGGATGGAACTTAAATATTCTGTTTATGCAAAAATTAATCATTGAAGAACATCAGATATAATTTTAGGATTATGTGGGCAACTTTAAGAAGAGGTGGCAAGCAGCCACATCTGCTGTTTCCTGATGTATAAATTCAAAAGTTTGCTAGTCCATCAGTTTGTTTATTTAAGACAATCATTCTTCCGGGCAGCTGACAAGGAAAAGGCTACACCAGGTCAGTGCTTCTCTTCTTGTGTGCATACCTGTTCTTTTATGCTTTCCTATATTTAGTGTTCAGACCAGCCATGACCTGTAGGCACAAAATTCTGCAGTATTCAGAGGACTTGTTTATTCATTTTTAAAAAAGACTTTCTTCCTATGCTATGGGAACGCAGTAAAGAAGAAAAAAACCAAACAGCACAAACTCCCAACAAAATAAAGCAGACAGCCACCCTCAAATAATGCTTTTCTTTCCTCTGGGTTCAATTTTCCTGAAAATTTAGATGTCTCTTACACTTGTGGAGATTTGTTTTACCGTTTGAGACGTCCCACCTGCGATGCGTCACTGAGCACCAGACACCCACAAGGGAGCAAGCTAAAATATATTTACCTGCTTGGAATTTTCACTTTTCTACAGTGGCTGTGGAGAGACCCCACCCAGAACTCTGTTGCATTTGCATCATGTCTCTAATCATCCTTTTGTCCCTCAGAAAGCGCTCCTGCTGAGCGCTAGGGGAGAAATCCTGCAATTCCTTCATTTTGGTATCTTGCTTTGCCATCTTCATTTCCATTTTTTGTTTGATAAATTAAATAGATAAAAGGGAACATCTCCTTCTCAGAGATAGGCTAATCTTGCAGAATGTTTATTCATCAGGATTTGTAGTTTGGCTTCCCATTTTGGGCAGTTAGCGCTAGTTTGAGGAGCTAACAAAAAAAGAAATAAAAATCAGATAGCTTCTTTGTTTAGAGTGGAAGAATAATTCAGCTCTAATGGGTCACAAAGGACACAGTATCCACTCCAGAGAAAGAATATTATGAGTAGGTGAGTACATTTTGAATCCCTCTCTAGTTTGTGTGGAGCGCTCTGTAAATGACCTTTATTTCCCACCTGGGCTCACTGGAGCTAAGGCCAAAGATACGGCTGCATCATGAACTATGTTTAATAGCTTTCCCCACACTCCTGATTCTTGTTGTGAGATTGGCAAGAAAGTACAAGGTGGCAACATGCTCCTTTCACAGAGTGGAGCCAGATGCCCTGGAAATCCCTGACTAGTCTTTGTTGCTAGGACTGTAAAATGGGTGTCTTTACCAAGCACAGCCTGCTTTCCAAACCCCACCGCTTTTCCCCAGTATGAGCTCCCTGCTCTGTAAGAGTTATTTTGCCACCTCAAAGGGGACACCTGTAGTCCAGGATGGCTCTTCAGAAGTTGCCACATGCTGAAGAAGACACTTCCAGAATCGTTAGCTTTGCCCCAGCACTGGTTACTTGAAGTCTCAAATTCATTGTCTCCTTTGTTTTGAGAAACATGCTGTGTTTAGAGTCTATGGCCCTAAGAAAAAATAGCTCATAAACTCAAGACCTTTGTAGCGCATAATTAATATTAAATGGTTTTAAAAGTGTATGATGCACTAAATCTCAAGCATGAGTCTCTCCACATAAAAGACTCAAATCTATTTAAAAAGCAAATTAACTGCAATGCAGTGTTCCAGGCTCACTTAAAGTGGCAGCTATTTTTTTCTAAAAATATGGTATATATATTTTTTTTTAAAAAGAAGAACCGGCCAAAAAAAGTGCGGATTTCCCCCTCATCAAAAGAATAGGCACATCAAGAATTTAGTTTGGGCAAGCCACTGCTTTATTAGTTAACACATCTGGGAACTATCTTTCAACAACTCATCCAGGACTGTCCTTCTTTTGCATAAAATCTGTTCTACTTGAAAGAAAGGCAGACTTTAGCCTTCCTTCTCTCTCTCTGACACATTTAGCAGAGGTTTGCTATCAGCAGTCATCCTGTCATGCTGGCCTTTGCTTCTGGGCCTGATACCTTTCCCTCAGAGGGACTCATAAAGGGAAAAAAGTGGTGGTTTCTTTCTCATCAGCATCGAGAAAACCAGCCACAGATCACATCTTCATTAGGAGATACCTTTCTTTTAATCTTATTTTAATCCCAGGCCACTTCTCACAGTCTGCCCCAAAGCATCATACTAGCCTTTTGCTATCCAGTACAAACTTAGCAAGGATTCAGTCTCCTTTCTGAACAATTTCTTCATAATTGAAAAATTGAACACACGACAAGTTATAGAAACAGTATCTTTACTAAAAAACCTATTAACCCCCACCCCAACTTTTCTAAGAAAAATTAGGATGGAGAACCCATCAAATTCTTATTACTCACATGGCCAATTGGTGGAAATTCCTGTTGAGTGGTTGACTAGATGTTGGCAGGAGCACCCACCTGACCCTACTGACTCTTAAGAGATTTTGTACACAATGTTGAAAGAACATTCTCCATTAGTAGAATGAAATAGTAGATTTTGTTGAGAGAAAGTAACCAGTCTTCCGTTTTCAATGATAATGCTGCAATGCAATGCTGTGATTCAACAAGAACACTATGTGTTGTCATTTGTGCTGTAATAAATTTTAACTGAGAGGATATCAGAAACATACGCCCTGCGGTTTTTTATCGGGTTAATACTAGGCTTTTTCCAATTAAGACTGTGGAAGGGTTGTGTAATGTTGAAGCCTACCAGCATTTGCAAGTTGAACTTCATCTGACCAAAACATGTGAGACAAAGGCATAACTAAATTTTAGGTAGGACGTCTAAGACAACTTCTGGAGATACCTATACACATAAAGGATGAGAAGGGATAGGGATTTCTGAAGATCCTGAGAAATCAGTCTTGGCAATACTACTGAATGTGGAGGAATCCAACATGGTGCCTCTCTCAGTTAGAGATGAAAGCTGTCCAGCCTCTAATGCAGGTAGGAACTCATGGAACAAGGTGCTTTTATGAGAAATGGAGTCACTGACAACAATACACAGATGTGACTCAGGAGGTAATGGGGGCTGAATGTCCATGTGCCGGATGTGGGGATTTCCAGCAGGAGGCAGCTGAGCTTCAGTTTTGGCACTGAAGACTTGAGTAATGCTGGGGTGTAGGCAATCCGGTTACTTGGGATTTAGGTGGAACTTTGGTTCTTGAATCACAGCTTAGATTAGGTACAGAGGGATGGTACCAGGCCTTTACTTTTGAGCAAATAAGTAGGAATCTCACAGAATCACCAGTCTTAAGGAATGGATTTTAAAAGTAAACCAGTAAGTCTTTCAGAAGTCATGATAAACATTGCAGTATAATTTGATAGATCCTATATATCAGAGGAATACAAGTTTTTCCAATCCACATCCTGCAAATGCTAATATGCTTTTTATCTGCTAAAGATAATGTAAAAATTCAGTTTATAGAAAGCCTGAAATACAATTTAATCTTAGTGGCACCATTAGCAAATGTGCAATTTCAACTGCTAGCACACGTAAAGCAAGCCAGAATCCTTCGTTAGAGGAAGAACAGTAGTTTCTGTTCTCTTTCCTAGTATTACTTCATTAGTGTTCATGGGAAAGTAATTAATATTCTATGAAATAAAATGATAAAATGTTAGTAATTGACAGATAATGAATTTCAGTTCAGAAAAAACCCCCCGCTGCATAGATTTGAATGAAAGCTTCTAAATACTATGGAAATCCAATTCAAATGATCTTGGGACCCTAGCGTTCTTCCTTAGTAACTTGTTGCATCTCTTTCCATGCAGTATATATTGAATCTGTATGACTTCTTGTGAAAGTCGGGTAACAGGTCACTGTGCTGGTGAGCATGTAGGTGAGATGGTGCAGACTTTTGAGGTTCTCAATTCAGCAGTGTGTCAGTGGGACTAAAACATTCCCTTTTGCTGTCTGAATCTCTGGAATTGTATGAGCTGGTGGCATCTGTTATACCATGATCAAGTCATGGAATTGTCTGTCTACCAGAAAGAATTCAATAGTGGATGCTAAAAGTTTTTTTTTTATTTGTAGCTCTCAGTACCTTTTAAACAGCTGTTAAAAGTGGCCTGTGCAATGTGCTGGAGAAGACCGTTTCCAGGTTGTATAACAAGTTCCTGAGAGCACAGTGGCTGTGCTGCAGGTACCTTGCCTTATTAGAGCCAAATCATAGAACAAGGATCGTTACGGGATTTGGAATATATTGCCTGAATTAACCCCAATAAGAATCTGCTATTGCCAGGATGGTTTGGTTTGTAGGAATATGAAGACATACTCAGTTACTGAAAGCCCAGTAAAGTTTTTGTTGTACAGAATTATGTATTGGGCAAGGTAAAAGCAAATTTAACTAGCTTTCTGTATTTGCATATTCATTCAACCAAAATCAAGAGGTTTGTATCTAGGCATGCTAAGCTCCCTGATGCCACTGCACTAATAATTTATCATTATTTATTACCAGACATTTTGAAAGATTGTTATGTCTTTGCATACTGTATATAATTTGAATTAAGAGCAGTCCAACTTTTCACAAACAGGAAGGAAATGTGTGGCAACTGAGAGAAGATTAAACAGAGGAAAGTAACTCTGCAGTGTTATCTTCAGAGATGAGGTTTAGATTAGTTTTCTAGCGACTCAAAGGCAGATTATGATTTCTTCTGAAATTGGGAAGTTGGTACATGCATGCCTGAGTGAAATTTGATCCATAGGATTTAGTCTGTCATTGCAAAAAAATCTGTGCTATCATATACAACCACGTGTACATATGTGTTTAAGGGTGATTATACAGATATGGAAAATAATGCCTACTTTATTGCCCTTCTTAATGCCCTCCCAGGCGCTTTTCTCAACACTGTCAAACATTAAAGACTTTTGCTTGAAAGTGTGGAATTTGCTTTGTATTTCCCTGGAAAGGAATACATCTTTCACTACCACAACCTTCTGTAACTCTCCTGCCCTCCTCACTCCCACACCCCCACACAAAGACACTCCTTAATTGTATTACTGTTAGGCTGACCTCCAACCCCTACTAAAATGAGGACAAGGCTAGTTTTGTGTTTCATGGGATAACAATTTATGAGCAATTAAAAATGAAGAGACACAAAGCATTCATCACGGTCTCAGCTAGACAGGCAGCTGAGGTCAAAGGTTCTAGCAATGAAGTGTGCACAATATATTTTTATTTCTGTTTTCACTAAGAAGGAAATGGGTTAGCTAAAAATTATGGCATGCAGCCTCCAGTTCAAAATAGGTGCACTTAATCTTTCAAGACAGTCAATGCTTGGGCAGATAGGTTATGATAGCAAACACACATACATACACACATGCTTCCAGTATCTGTAGAAGAATGCAGAGCATATTATTGGCAAACTCAAACACACAGTTGCTTAAAATGAGATGCACTGAGTGCCCTTGAATGCTTATGTAGCCAGCAACTTTGCAGTTATAGCTGCCATATGAAACATAACATACCTTTTTCTCTGATCCCTGAAGATGAAGTAAGGCAGAATTTTATCCCCTTTGTCCATATTTCAGACTGCATGTGGGAATCCATGGAAACTTCATGTGTTTACATTCCTGCAGCTACAGTACATAATTTACATAAATATGGAAATGGTTTTGATGTTAGTGTCAGTATCATGGTACTTCTGTGTCTCTGACAACTGCAAAAAAATGTTCTGTTGAGATTTTTTGTTTTGTTTCTGCTATTTTTTTAAGATAGACCATACAGTTCCAAAGCTGACACTGACTGCTGATTTAAGGTCTGTTGTCTCAGTCTGGCACAAGCAAAAGTATTGGTGAATCATCTATTACATTATGCCATAAATCTGGCTCAGTGTGATTTTGCAATGTGTCATATTTCCAACCTGGATCCAAACTCAAAGCTGAGAGTGAAGAGTTTTGAATTGTCATTCTAAAAGGACTCGACCTGCTTGTTTTATCAAAGCACCTGAATGGCAGTGCCAGCAAGAACAAAGTGAAGCATTGCCTAATGGGTTCAATTTTGCTAGAACTGTGAATGAACATGGGCATATATGTACACACATGTACAGTGCTTGTGGGATTACAGTAATTGAAAGTTCACTTACATAAATAGGGACATTTCTAGCCTTCTGTAGTAATTTTCGATTAGAAGAGAAAATGTAAGTTGAAAATGTAAGTTAATAATGTATTTCATTTGCATCAGAATCACATCACTTTGCAGGTGGATAAATAATGCAGACTACCAAGGGTTGCCTAGGATCTTTGTGCTCTATTTTTGTTGACTGAAATGACACTACAGTTTATTCAATAAGGGCTTCTTTTGAGTAAAAAGAGTGATTTATATGAAGCATGACATCTTTTCTTCTGAATTAAGCCAAATGATCACTAAAGAGGGTTGGTATTGATTGGACTATAGAATATGGTGCATTTGTTAAATAGGAGTTTCTTTTCACCAGAGCTGAAAGCCAGTAAATAGTTCTCAAAGAAAGCAGGGGAAAGGGAAAAACTCAATGAGACTTTTAGTCACTGTTGGTGACTGTAAAAAAAGAGGCTTAACAAGAAAGCAAAGTGAGAAATGTAGTGGATTGTGTCAGAAGGATTAATTTTATTTCTGCAATTTTGAGAGCATTCTCCAGCAGAAAAGATGATTCTGTCAAAAGACTAGTAAGATCATAGACATAACAATGGAAAGATGCTTTAAACGTCATACACATCTATCATGCAAACATAGTCTAATCGAATTAAGTGTTATCCTACATGCTAGGCCTAAACTGCCCAGGGACATAGACACTGAAAACTGATGGAAACTGCTTGTGTGTTTCTCATAAGCAAGTCAGCTAACAATCAGCTATGTCTGAGACTCATACTGCAACAGAACAGTGTCTCCCTGTCCTGGGTTCAGCAGTAGCAGTCATTTTTTCTCTTTCTTAGTAGCTGGTGCAGTGCTGTGTTTTTGACTTTTGGCCTCGGAACAGCACTGGTAACACCCATGTTTTTAGTTGCTGCTCAGTAATGTTTACTCTGACCAAGGACTTTCTGAGTCTCATGCTCTGCCAGGGAGGAGGGAAAGCCGGGAGGAAGCAGAGACAGGACACCTGACCCAAACTGACCAAAGAGGTATTCCACACCACAGCACGTCATGCCCACTATATAAACTGGAGGCTGTTACCCAGAAGGGTTAGATCACTGCTCGGGTATGGCTGGGTATTGGTCGGTGGGTGGTGAGCAGTTGTATTCTCTTCCCTTGTTATTTCCCCTATCATTATCATTATTGGTGGTAGCAGCAGTGGTTTGTGTTATACCTTAGTTACTGGACTGTTCTTATCTCAACCTGTGGGAGTTGCATTCTTTCAATTCTCCTCCCTATCTCCCCGGGAGTGGGGGGATGGGGGGGGAGGGGTGGTGGTGGTGGAATGAGTGAGCAGCTGCGTGGTTCTGGGTTGCCAGCTGGGCTTAAACCATAACACTCCCCTTAAATATCTCAGAGTCAGCCATACTGACAGTGGGGAAAACCTCTAGGAGCTCTGGGAAGTAGTTATCATTTTTTATCTCCAATGTTAAAGGACAATAGTACATAGACTTGATTCCTTCTGGCTGAGTAGGAGCAGTGTATGGGGAGAGAGTAGTCTCTCAGGGCTCATAAAAAGCTGTGTCATGCAGGGGCATTATGTGAGCTAAAATACAGAAATTACCATAAGAATGCTGATCTATGTATATAGCGTATACATTGTATAACTATATACAATGTATATACAAGAGTATATATACTGTTTTATCTGTCATTGCTGCTAGAATATGCAGTGGAATATGAAATTTTTAATTTCATCTTGACTGGAGTGAGCCTTCAACAATGCATGCAAAGTCATTCCCTGAGAAATTGCAAACCTGGTATCCATGCTAACCCCAAATTTTAAGTTAAAGAATACTCTTTTGTTTTGGGTGGCAAATTCCATAGGAATTTAAGAATGAAATTATAATAATTTTAATTCAATATTTTGGCTCCAATAGTAGCTAATAGCAGATTTCTATGGAATAACAGAATGGGGAAAGAAATGAGAATAAGGCCATGCCTCCATGAGTCCTTAAAATTATGTGAAGAAACCTTTCCTACAGCATGTCTCTATTTGGGCTGAGGTGTTTGTGCTTGACAGCTGTGACCTGTCCAACTATCAAGGAACCAACATGATGCCTGAATAGCTGAGGAGGCTGTGACATGATCTATCTTACTTATTGTACCTCTTTTCACAGAGAATCTTTCAGCTCCTGGCTGGAGGAATTTGTCAGATTTATCATGCAAAATGGGAATTAGGATGTGTAATTGGGGTTACATTATGCTGGATGCTTGTGGAGCTCTGTTATGGATGTGTTCCATTCCCTGTAGCCTTTATAACTGCCTTCTTTAGCTCAGTTAAGCTTATATTCAGGTTAAAGTCAAGGTGAGTCTGCATGTTTCATCTTCTTTCCCAGGCACAGAGGAAAGATCCCTCAAATTCTCTGCTCTTCTAGTTTTAGCAGAATCCATGAACATTTTCATATGTTATTCAAAGGCTGACTGTGGGGCAACAGTTTGTTATACCGGCATGGTGTCCAGACCTTTAGCACTGCCCAGTGTGAGTGTTCTAGTCAGGGAGTAGGTTAATGATTTCTTTCTTCTTGCACAGCAGAAAATTGCCTCTGGTGTCTTACCAGATTGCAAATTGCAGTGGTTATGAAAAAATCTGTTGCATGCATTGCCTTTAATGAGTTTGTTTCCTGTTCTTTGGAACACGAACAGCCTACCTACAAGGAGAGCTTGGGTTGGGAGACAATTTGATCAGCTTGGGGCAGAGGTCCCACTCCTAATTGACTTCCAGTTGCTAGGTGAGAGGCAGGGCAGACCATATGGTGGTGAGATGTCAGTGATGGTTTGTACTGCCTTGATTGGATTCTGTGACAGTCATTCCTGTTTCCACGTACTTGTTCTTTTTGTGGCCATCTACCAATCTGCCCAGTCTTCCCGTGTCCACATCCTGCTTCTGTCTGGGATCAAAGAGCATTTTTCTGAAGGTCACCACAGCTAGGTTTGGTGCCTTGTTCTGCTAAGGAATGGCTATGAGGGGTGGAAGAAAAAGGAAATGAGGAAGGGTGGGAGGAGAGGAAGAATGGAGGTCTGGGAGAAGGCAGGGAGTGCATTCTGCAGTTCCCCTGTCTAAGAAAGAGATGAATGCGTCCTCTCTGAGCAGATATCTGATATCCCCTACAGAGAGCTCCCTGGGAAACCTCTGATATACTGAGCTCATAGGGACAGTGTTGGAGGGTATCAAGAGGTCACAGGATATTAAAGCATCACTGCATTTTTGGGGGATTAATTCCGACATTATGCTTTCTAATGTGGAACACTTCTCATTTAATTGAGTTAATAAATTCAATCAAATGTTAACATTTGGTCTGCAAAATAAGGAATCAAGTCTCAAAAGCATCTTGATAAATGACAAGAATCTTAAATAGGTGGCTTCATAAATTATAGATGCACGTATTTACAAACACATCCGCATACACAGTGGTATGAACGTGCCCTTTAGTAAATGAAACACAGCATACCTGAAGCCTGCATTATGTCTTTGGTGGATGCTTTTGGATGATGCTGACTGACCGCTGCGTGGCAGCTAATATACTTTTCATATGCCTTCTCCGTTTCACCTTGGTCTTAGCTCAGGCTGCTGCACACTTCTACAAAGGCTGGACACAACAGCCCTGACCCATTTTTCCCTTACTAAAAGGATTTTGGTGTAACCTAAGGCTAAACATTTTGTTGGTAGTGTTAGAGTTTGCACTGTGAAGAACTGTGAAGTCAGGAATATTAAAATGTTTGTAGAATTGACAAGCACAGAGAGCTGGGTGTAAAACAGAAAATACAATCCAAACCCTTCAAAAGAGCACACTCTTCTACTAACTCTCCTTCTATACAGTAAGGAGTTTTGCTCTGCACCTCCTCTTTTTAGGCTGCTGTCTGCTGGTCTGATGTTGCACTAGCACTATCCCTGCAGCTCAGATATGAAACAAGACACAAATGATCCTTGAAGGCAACGGGATCTTCAGCAGGAGCTTCTGGGAAGCTGAGGATGTTTGGAAATCAGATGGCTAATTTTTAAAAATCCTGCCCTAAATATTTACAAGAACTATGTAACATTTCAAGCCTCTCTGCTGTCCCTCTCTGTGGCCTTGATGAACAAAATCACAAGAAGAAGTGCCCTGGTCCTGACTGGTTTCCAAGTCTCATTAAGTACAATAGGTTTGCAAGTGCTTCTGTACATACCGGCTGCACTACATCATCCCTTGCATTCCTGGGCTGAAAGCTGCACAAGACAGCCAATGGGGAGGGGATAAAGAACACACTTTTTGTGTCTCTCTTTTCCTAGCTTCCATTCTTCGCTCCAACCAAAGGAATGAAATCGCAAAGCCATTACCTCATTTCTGAATAGTTTGGAAGGCAGCTTGCTTTGCTGTTTCGAGCTCAGGGGACATTTTTCTGTTGCATGGAAAAGTGGAAATCTTGTAACTGGTTTTTGTTTGTTTGTTTGTTTTATAAGACTCACACTTCATCACAAAATGAACATGAAATGGTAGTGAGTTGGAAGTTGAAATGCAAGGGTTTGCAGGGGCTTGTTTCCCAGAATTTGATTACAGGCATATGTTTCCCCTGCGGCTTTTAAGATTTTAGTAATTAATTTCTTTTTCTAGAATTTTGATGCTGCTCTCTCATTTTTGCTTCCCCCATCTCTTTTTTTTTTGAATGCCACCTCAGTTTGGTAAGAAAAAAAATCATCTTTGGGATTTTGTGAGGCTTTCTCATAAATCCTCTGTTTTAATTTGTTTTCTTCAAGTTGCTTAGTACAAAATGTACTAAAAAAAAATCAGTGCTAAGAGGAGGATCATATGAAGAAGCTTAAGTTGTTCAAGTAAAATATCAAAGACTCACCTAGACAATCATGAATGGAGTAGTTTGTTTGCATATCCTATCTAATTAATTTAGTCTTTCTAAGATTTTTTTTATTGAATGGATAACTTCAAAATATCAGACAAACCTCAGTGCATGTTGTTAAATCATAATTAAATCATCAGATATTCTCATCTCAGAGCTCTTGCTTGGAGATGGTCTAGGCTTTGTATCCACATTATACTGCATGCTCCTTTCGTGGAGATTGAGGCTGAGCAATTGGGTACCTTCTGCCTGCTCATGCCATAACAAAGCAAAAGTCGTTTTGCAATGCAAGGCAAAATGAAGGACTTCTTCATCCGTTGTATAGCTTTTCTTTTGGCTGAGTGTTTATGGCAGCCCTGACCCAGGTTCCACAGTGTGCTGTATGTGCAGAAGCTCCTGTGCCTTTGTAGATGTGTAGTGCTGGTCCATGTGTAGACCTGATCCAACATACAGACCTTCATCCTTACTTTTGATGCTTTGCAAGTATCATGGCTGAACTCATCCATCTTCCCAGTCTCTTGTCCAAGAAATACATGGCTTCCATAGGTCAATGCCTGTGGTTTTACTTGGAGCACGGCTCCCTTTTCTAGCTCATCCCTCTCTCCCATGTAGTGAAAGAACAACCTGAGCCTTGTCCCTCACAAACTACTATCTCTTTATGATTAGGCATTATAAAAATATTTACAGAGCAAGTTTTTTTTTTAATTTTTTATTCATTTTATCTTTTAAAGCTTACATATATGATGTAATAAGCAGTTACTACTGGTTAGTAGTCATCTATGCTAAGGTATACTACTAGTATTTTTGTGCAACACCTGAATATTATTTTATGAAACAAATAACTATCAGAAAATAATTGTTTCATGGAATGTGTTTGTTTTCCAGTTTTGCCAGTGTTTGTCTACTCACCAGTTTCAGAGTGATTGTTCAATTTAAAACAAAAACCCTCAAGAACACAAAAAACTTACCAATTTGAAACAGAAATCCACAAAATCACAGTAAATTTAATTTGTCTGGATTGGATTTGAATCAGAAAACCATATCCGTAAAGCAATTGGCCATTAAAATTAATCTCACTTAAAAGCTTATGCTTATGTATGTTACTGTTGTAGATCCTAGAAATGGCACGTAGCAGGTGGCGCCTCTGCTTTTCTCAATTTTAGACAGCCAATTTTCTGCAGAAGAAAAAGAACGAGGCAGAATATCTTTGTTTCAGTAAATGCCAAAATATTTTGCAGAATTATAATGGTTAAAATTTTAAAAAAGCCACTCTGCCATACCCAAACTGCTGTTGAAAAGGTCAACTTCAACACAATTCTCATCTTATGAAAATTTTAGAAAGATTTTGCTTTCACGCTGACACAGAATAAAAACAAGTCTTAACACTTCATGAGTTGTCATTAAAAGGAAATGTTCCTTTAGCTTTGGTGGCAAATCCAGGACCGTGTTTTCTTCAATGAGTGTCATTAACCACACCAAAAAAGTGGATCCAAAGAGAGTGAAATTGTCACTGTCTGCAATAAAGGCAGCACCATCTCCTTGTGAGTTATTGATGTCAAACCTTGGTATAACTTTCTTCTCACAGAGGCCTTGATCTATCAAGAAATTTCAGAATGTGTTGAATTCAAGTGCAGAAAGTAATCTAATATTAATGAGATTACTGCCATATTTTTTTAAGTTCAGACATGTGCTTCAGTTGCAGTGGAACCAAAAAAAAAAACAACCCAACATTCAGGGAGCTATGGCACAAAGTGTAAGAACAAACTGTAATACTGGTTGTAAAAATTGTGTGCCTGTACTCTAAAACTAGTAAAATGACTTCTTAGTAGATGCATTTGAGCTGAGTTTGTGTATAGTATGCACTGTTGACTCCTTGAAGGTGATGTAATCGCAGCTAGATTGTTTCCTATATCGTGGTTTTGAACTGTCCTCTGTTTATGCTTACTGTAAAAGTATCTTATACAAGGGGGTGAGAGAATATATGAATGGCAGTATTATATAAGCATTAAACACAGGCCATTAATAGCATATAAACCCTGCAATATTTTCTCATAGTTGTTTTTTAAGAGGACCTTTGCTCTAACCCTTATAAATATTGCCAGCAAAGACACATTCTTCTTTCAATACACTTCTTATAGTTTCTCCCATCTGGTGCTAAATTCTTGATACTTCATCTAGAAAAGCATAGGAAGAAGCTGTATATGAAGAGAGACATATTAACAGTATAAAACTTAAACCAGTGCAGATTAGTGTACTTCTAATAGGTGAAAGTATTGTACTGATTTTCACTTAATAGTGAGAAAGGTGTGTCAGGGTACTGCAATGCTGAAACACAAGTGGAAGCCTTTTAGTTGTAACCAAATGTATAATTTTGGCTGTCATTACTGAATATATCTCTTCCCACAGCATATTTTCCTTTGAGTCTCACCAGACCTTCAAGACTGTTGATGCACCCTTTCTGCCACAAAAGCCCTTTTGTCTCCATGTGTTTGTGTGCGTGTGTCCATTCTGCCAATTTCCTCCTCACAGTGAAGAACAACTGCTCAAGCTTTTCTTGGTTTTGTTTGATAGTCACAATTTGATTGAAAGAGATTAAATAAATCAGCAAGTGATAATATGAAGCCATTAATACAACTTTTCTGCCCAAGTGTTTTGGCAGCCTTTATCTGCTGGCTTAAACTTAAACAATTACAGGCTTCCAAACTAATTACAGCACAGAACATTATAGGATTTATGAAATTTGTCAGCTATCACTTCAAAAAGGGGGAAGGAAAGGAAGGAAGAAAAGTTCATAGCTATCTATTATTAAAATGTCCTGAAAGTTCCTCAGAACAGAAATAATGTGCTATTGGTAAAGCAGCTCTGAGCATCTTGACTTCTAATTTGTATACTTTGTTCATTTTTCATGCTTCATAAGCAAGTGTACAGAAAATGCTGTGCAGATCTTATGCCAGCAAAATGTCTTCTATACTATTTAATTTACAGCATCAATGCCTTAATTATATTAATTAATACACAGCCTGTAAATAAGTTGACAGTTGTCTAGTGAAAACCCTGCTGTGGTTTTCCATCCTTTGCCAGACAGAGCTCTAGTCCTTGTTGCTTGAGATAGATCACAACAGGGAAAACCATGGGGGTGACTAATGGGTGGCAGAGCATTTACAGGCTGAGAGAAGCAAAGGTGGCACCAGAATATCCCAGTGCTCCTGCAGAGGGGAGTGCAGCTGGGGTCACCAGCACCTGGGGATGTGATGACTGTGGCCCCACAGGAGTGCTATAGTGGTATATTCCCTTCTTCCGTCTGGAAATGTAGCTCATAGCTTCTCAGGTGAACAGTCAAAAGGCCAGCCACCGCAGATACAAGGAGACTCTGGTCTCTTTTGGATTGGGGCAGTGGCACGTCAGAATTGTTTTGCCAGTTATGCTGATTAAAGGCCAAGACAGTAGTGTCATTAAAGGCAAAATTATTTCTTTTTAGCATACCAGTGATCACTGCGCATTTCAGACATCAGAAGAAAGACCTCCCCAGAACCAAGAGATTTCCTGCAGTATATGATTTAATATAATTATTAAACTGGTTTCTGATCTTGTTGAGCTGCAATACTTGAGGGGCTGGGAAGGTTTTCTAACTGAAAGTGAAGATCTAGTTGTAAGACATGACTACAGGAGCAAAGGTTTAAGAAAAAATCTAAATAACGCCAGAGTGGGCAATGCATCTTGGGATGACATATGCTACCAAGCTGAGGAGCCACATGAGACCTATGGAGCTTCTGTTCCCAAGGAGCATATTATTAGTGGCTGGCATTGTGTCCATACCTTTTGCCAGAAAGATCTCCTGTCTTAAGAAGGTCCTTGTGAGTTTTTCTGTCCTTAGGATAACTTTAGTCAATGAACATTCCCTAGAAAACATGCCAAGAAAGCAGTTTCATTTATAGCAACAGCAACGTAATTCCTGCTCTGCATTGGTGTTTTCATTATTAATAAAGCAAAAGGATCACATATAGGAAAGGGAGAGCAGATTCATCTTTTGAAGTAAGATCAGACTTCTGCTGAGGGAGGTGACAACTACCACCATCTGCAACAGTGGGTTTTTTTGGTGATTTGCCTACCTGCATGCCTTAAGAACCTACCTGAAAAGCAATTTGTTTCAGTGAGTGTCATTAAATTATACTGCACTAGACTTGTAGGAATGCAAACTTGGTTGAGTAAGTTGTGAAACAACAATTAGGATGGAGGAGGCCACATTTGTGACAATCATTTCTATGCAACAAAATGACTAGGAGCCCAGCTACCCCCTGCAAAAGATAAACCAACTTCAAGGCTCAGCTTTGAGCTGTTTTTATTATTCGACTTTGGTCTGTGTGCTGTGTAGGTACTTGGTAATGCTGAGTGGTTTTGCCACACTGTCTTTTATCACCAGTTTTGTCAGAATTGATAGGTGGGAGTCAACAGGATGGCATCTAAAAACATAGACTGACATGAGTCAGGTTCTGCCCCACAGACTCTATCACTATCAGTCTGTACTGAGGCAAAAATTGCTCAGCACCATTTGAAGCTATCCAGTCCTCTGTTCTCTCTTACTCACCAAGCTCCCAGGCATTAGTATCACTTTTTTTCCAGTGATTAATTAAGCGATCATCTTCTTTACAGCGTTATTTCATTTTCTTAAAAAAAAAAAAAAAGGATGGCATTTTTTTAATGGAACCTTAAGACTTGATAAATGTCCACAAATGCTGTAAGAATACTGTAGGCAAAGTGACTATTTTTAAATCTTTTTTTTTTCTACATCCATCTCATTCCTCTATGGAGGAAGTCCACAGATAAAAGCTAAAACCCAGCCTGAGGTGAATACAAAAATAAACCTGTAATATGATGATCAACACTGTAACTGTTTCAAAACAAACACTCCAGTACTTTTCAGTGGGGCAAAGTGCCTTGAATGCTTGCAGTGATGTAGGCAAATGCATGCAGACACGCACATGTATATAGACACACATATGTATATGTATAAATATACACATGCTTACAGACACATAAATGTTTAGTTTGCTAAATATTGCTAAAGAGCCACCAAAGTTATGTGATTCATGGTTAAATAGCATAAATTTAATCTGGCAAGGTTTAATCCAGCTAATTAGGATTAACTCAGATAGAGGTAGGTTTGCCTATGTTTCAGCATGGGGCACACTACAGCTTGTGCTATAGGAAACCACAGACATTCAGTGTGACCTTACGTTGCTAGCTTGTAATGAAGTGTGCTTCACCAGGTCTTGAATATTACTACATGTGCAAACTAAATTGAAAGTAATGTGAATAAAAATATTCATGTGGCTTTGTATCTGCAGTGCTGTTCTATGTATTCTGGTATTATCCAAGAGGGTATTAAGAGGTTGAATAGATCAAGATTCTTAAATTTATTATATTTGTGAAGATTTTAAAAAAGATACTTTGCCAGATATTTGTTGAAAGAATATGAATGCATTCTTTTAGTGCTGAGTTTTACATTAATTAATACTAAATCCCACCAAAATCGTAGAGATACGTTATATAGTCCACGTTCAGTGAACACTACTCATGAATCTCCTACTCTGCTTAGTCAACAATTCTCCTTCTGATCTGCCTTATACTTTACATTTTATACCAGCAGCAGAGTGCTGATGAGATAGATAGATTTGCCAGATCTGTCTAGACTCAAATCTTTTCCCGGTGTGTCCAAGCCAGAATTGGCTGAAACATCAAATATGAGCATGATGCTGGTGGATCTCCTTTCTTTGCCACCCCAGCACGTGTCTATTTGCCTAGCTGCAGGGAAGATTGAAACTGATCAGGCAGGAGATGTGCCAGCTAGCTTTTTTTCTGAGAAAGCAGTATCCTGTCCTCCCTCATGAGTGCTGGATCTAAATTCTTCAGTTCTAGATGGTCCAAGTTATAATCTTCACTTGACACATGACAAATGCTCTGAAACACAGATTGCTGGAGCCAAATATAGACATCTGGGAATCTGAAAAAAAGGAGAAAGAACTAGACATGTGCTAGTGGCTTTAAAACAAATGCTAATAAAGGAAACAGAAACGTGATGATTGCCTCTCCTGGAGGATTGCAGGAATCAAGCCCAAGCCTCAAAAAAGGTGCAAAAGTTTGGGAAAGAGGGTGAAATAGATGATATGTGACATGCCAGAATTTTTAGCAAATGTAAAACTTGAAAGAGCTCAAACCCCCACAGGGTGGTATTTAGCTTTCTGTCAGTTTACACTGTAGATTATACCATTTCTTCTTTTGTGTTGCAGAATTTGGGTCCTTTCACATGGTTTACCTCAAAGTCAGGAAGGCCAATGGTAAGACGTTTTATACCATAGAGTCCTGTCATGCAAACCAAAGTGGGTGATGACCAAATATGTGATGGCTGGAGAAAGTCACCATGACTGGGAGTTAAGGGTTTGCTTGCAACCTACTGCCAGGGTAACTTTTTTGATCTAGCTAGAATAAGACTTTGAGAGATGTGTGTACTTGCGAATGAAGCATGCTCAATGTAGACATTCCCTCTGTCATTTCATGAAGCTCGGGGTGAACTGCTGCATAGAGTTAGTTTTGTTTCTTGGTCATGTTTTTATGTACCTTTGTATGATGTAAATTAGCATTGGCTAGACAGCATAAGGATTTGAAATGAAGGAAAAAAAAGCACATATAAACTTCCTATCTATAATATCTTCTCTCAGGAGAGACAATGACCAAAATTTTAAAGCCAAATGAATAATGTTAAGCTTCTGAAAACATACCCAGGCCCATAAATGGGGATTGGGGGTGAAAACACCCAGTTTCTGTTACCTTCACAGAAAGTAAAGCTGAAGATTGACTTTCTTTAAAAAAACATACCAGCTAACATTTCAGGTTGCCTAATCAGGTATACCTTGTGGCTACAGGCTTCGCAGCTATTAATAATCTGCTGTAAGAAGAAGGGCAGAAGAATGGGGATCAAAAAACGGTGCAAAAGAAAAGGGAGAGAGAAGTGAAGGGTTTGGACAAGAGCGAAAAGAAAGCGCAAAAGGGGAAATTGCGTGTTGGAGACCGTGAACTGGGAAGAGAAAGGAAAAAGAGAAGAGTGCAAGCACAGATGATGAAAGAAATAGCTGGAGGAAAATGGATGAGCTGCCGTGAAGGCAGAGAAAGAAATGACTGAAGAAAACCCACCCAGGGTCTCTTGCCAGTCATGGACACCACAAAGCACTGACCCAAGGGGAAATGATTCTGAATCTGACTGGAAGAAAGTCAAAGCTGTGGGCCTCTGCATGGGATTTAAGGAAGGGACCTTGCTGATTTTCCTCAAAGGTGGGTCACCATGGGTTTTAAATGTGGAAAAGCCTATATGAAAAGGCATTTTTGATCCCTGTCAGAAGACAAAAATTGGAAGAAGACTTGAAATGTACTATTCTGTATAAGGTGTCAGATAGCAGACAGACACAGAACAATTAAGACTGCACAAGGTTCTCCATCAGCAGCATACAATGGGAATAGGATTTTCTTTTTCCCCGGATGTCAGCCTAGCCACTCAGGCGAGACGAAGAGAATTTCTTCCACTTAAGAAATCCTTTGTTTGGCAAAGAGCTGTTCAGGCCTCTGTTCTCTCCACAGCCAAATAGTATGTAGTTTTCACAGAGAAGACTGCACTTTCTGAGGGGCATTGGTAACCAAACAGCTTCTGGACGAAATGCAAAGTGCAGTGAGTCCAAAGTATCATTGGAGTCTGACAGGAAGGCTAAAGAATGAATGGAAACATTTTCAAATATAAAAGGTTGATATTTATTCTTGCAAAATCTGCCATAGTGATTTTTGTTCTGTGAATCTTGCAAGAGCAAAATTCAGTGTTTGTTTTCTAAAGAGTGGATGCTTGGTCCTGTCCATGCTTCTGTTGAATCATGTTGACTGTATTCTCAATACAAGAAAACTGCATGTAAATCTGTATGAAACTTTCCTAGGTCCTTGTGGAACTGTAGATCATTCCCATGAAAACTATGTAACTAGATCATGAATAACCAGCATCTATGATAGTTTAGTTAAATCTTTTCTTTTCTACTGGTGTGCAATACCGAATATTTAACAACAAGAACCACAAAATGTAGTGGAGATGTTCAGCAAAGAAGAGAATGAGACATCTGCACTGCCAGGGTTTATTTAGCCTTTGCTCACTGAGATTAAAGCCTCTGGATTCAGCAGAATTTCTTGTCTGATTTTTTTTCTCTTGTGCCATTAATACACATGTGCACATACACACAAAAATGCTGGAATGTACATGCACAGATGTGTGTATATGTGCATGTACCCAATCCCCACCCCAGGAGCTTGGAACACAAGTTTTATCATTCAATTAATTGTACCAGTTTAGTAAACTCTGTGGATTTTATTTTCTTGCTGATACTAAAATGAAGATACCACATTATTATTTTACACATTTATGTGTAAAACATTGAAAGACTCATAAAATTAGCAAAAGGAATGTATGATTTCCCAGCATGTATACATTACTTGAAATTTCTTCTTCATAAAGGTAAAATAAATCCTGGTTCTGGTTTGAAATACAGAGGTACTGCAATCAGCTATCTTTCTTTACTTTTATTTGACTGTGGCCATGTCAAGTGTCAGTTTTTACATGTAGTGCCTCTCTTGCTCTTAGACCAGACTAGAATTCTCACAACTGGGTTTGACACTAGATCCTACACAGTCGAAGGAAAGAAACCTGTCTGTCCCATAATTTCAAGAAGCGATGTAACTAAAATGCAGATGGAGTTCTTTATGTACTAGTCTAAATGCAGAAATGCTTGTGTGTCCATCCTGTTTGCAGTATCTCCCTTATTGGGTTACTGATGACTGGCAACACACCTTACACGAATCTGCATCTTAAGATCACTTGGAAATTTCACCTGTTGCATACAGTAGCTACTTTTCTTCTTAATGGGTGTTTCTCACCAGGATCTTGTTACATCTGTGCCCCATTGTCTGCCCTCACTTCAGTTCATTTTCAAGTGTAGTATTATACACTGGTTCAAATTTATGTGCTTTTAAATGGTTTGGTTCCTTGATATCCAAAGAGAACACCTCTCCTTTCACGTGTGACCAGGAGGCTGAGATCAGCAGAAGGGGATGAAAGCTTCCCAAGCTGTCAGAGCAGAATGTGGGCTAGCTGGTTGATAGGTCACAGAGCAAAGCTTTGATTTTCTTTGAGGGGAAAAGAAGGAATGGGCTGTACTGATTGATAAGGGGGCTATGAATGCTTTGTGGGTGGAAGTGGAAGCAATTTTAGGTTTTTGGGTAGTATCTCTAATTTAGAACTTCGATTTTGAGTGTGTATTCAAGCATCACATGGGTTTATTCATAAATAGATCAAGTGGGTTCCAGAAAAAGTAAGCAATTTTGGAATTAGCTACACAACTTGTATCCTCAAATGCTTTCTGCTTCACATATTTGATGTTCTTTTGCTGATACCCTGTGCTTTGTAGTCTTGATGTCTTTACACATCATGAAACTGTCTCTTTCTAATTCTTCGTTATTTTCATCAATTTAATACAAGTTGTGTGTTACAACAGGGAAAGCCCCTCCAGTTCTGCATTAGCTTATTTTTTTCAAACCCAGAAATGCCTCTTATTACAAAAACTATGAAGCACACATAGGACAGGACCAAAAGTCCAGGTTTAAGCAGAATTCATATAATCATCATTTTTCTTGAATGATTCAGAATAAATGCTGAATTAAAAAAAATCTGGAAAAGGAGAATAAAAGCCATAAAAGAATATCAAATGTTTTGTATTCTCTACTACCTTATCTGCTACTACATTTGTACTGCATATTTACTAAAATCAGAGCTGCACTACCCAGTGCTTCTCATTTTAAAACAATCATTTATGGGTGTTAAAGTATGCCTGTGAAAGCAGAAGTGTACTGTGTCAATCAAAGCTAATCACTGGTACAGGCAAAGTGCTTTTGTTGGCCTCCATGCTCTAAGCTGCGCTTCCACATCTGTGTTTGAAGAGATTAGAGAGGTGCTTCATACAAGAACTGTATTAGTTAAAGCTGATCGACAGTATTTGGAATAAATAATGAAAAAGTTGAGTGCCAGAAGGAAAGGCATGGCAAGAGAGTTTAAAATGGACTAGGGCTAAATCCGGTTCCTTCCCATCCTTCCTACCCTTCCCCAGATACACACGCATAAACATCTACATGCTTGCTCTTCTGAGAGCAATACTGGTTATCCTGCCTTCAGCCACTTTGCAGCTAACATGCAGCTGCACAGCCAAACATACATGAGCTTGTTTTTACTAAGATGCATACTGTTTATTGGCTGAAGCATTGATATTGTATTTGATGTGTTTATGTCAGTCAGGACTGGCAAGGGATGGGGAAATAGGTGTTAAAGGAGAGGAGCTCTAGCAAACTGCTGTGGTTGAGAGTTCTGCAGCTCCCCCACCTCCATTTCCAGCAGCAGTCTCGCCTCATGAATGCCATACACTTTCAAATAAATTATGAGTGACAAGTATTTGAACCAATAAAGAGGGCACCATATTTTATATGCAGTAAATTTAATTCCAGATTGTGTTTCACCTCAGCAGTGTGACATGTTTATTGCCGCTGAAAGATGAAAGCACCAGGAGTTAGAGACAAGCGTCAGCAGTTCTAGTGGGCACCAGCAAAATGAAGATTTGACAGACTGGTGGCTGAGCCCGTGAAATGAAATGCCAGATCAAATTTTACCCAAAAGGGGTCAGATGTACTGTCATGCCCCCAGACTCTCAATACCAACTGAATAAATGACTCTGGTTCAACAAGCTGCTGAGGAAGGTGGTGTGCAATCCATAATTCAATGCTAGAGGGCTATGATGCCTTTCAAAATGCACTGATGATTGGTAGTGCCAGAGCTGGCTTTGAGGATGTAATGTGAGGAAGTAGCTCTATTGATGCTGAGAGCTTTTGAAAAGTACTATAACCAATTCCCCAAATTTATTACCTAGCCTGCCTTTGTCACCTTTGTCCCACAATTAGACCTGCAACTGCCTGTATTAACAGTGAAAATCAAGCAGTAAGCCATAAACTTGGTCAACAATATATGCATACATTTGAGAGATTTCTTTCCATTGCGGTTGCCCAAATTTGAGGAAAAACCTTTTGGCAATCAGCTAAGAAGTGATGTTTGGGTAACATCACATTGGAGGCTGAAAATAATGAAAAGAAGCATTGTGCTTATTCGTATCAGATTTCCCACCTTTCACAGTGTGTAGCACCACTTACTCATGTGAGTTGTCCCACTGGGAATTCTTAGAAACTATTTTTTTGAGGGCTACTTAGCATAAGTAAGTCTGGTAGAATTGGATCTGGTATTTGCACATAACAAATTATATTTAGGGCTACTTGTGTGCAGATGTAATAGCGTCGTGCAGAAAAAACTTCTAGATAATCTTTTGATCTTAGTGAGACATGCTCACTAAAGACTTTCTGGCCAGCAAAACAACTTGTTCTGACTTCTAGAAGTTTCAGGTCAAATACCAGTCCTTGCCAATAGCCACAAACACTAAAAAATTCTATTGGTGCTGGTATCAGCAATAGTGCCTCCAAGATTCAGGTAACAGCAGAGTGTCAACTCTGCAGGTCAGCAAAGTAAACTTCGCTGCTTCTTAAATCCATCCTGTATCTGCTGGGAAGACAAGACATATTTCAAGCTGCTGCTGCTAAGAGGTGGTTATGTTTTGTCTTCATGTAACAGTGGATGGCTATTCCAGATATTTACCTCATTCTGGGTTATAAATCCCCTAGTTTCCAAACTGACGCAAGTCATGGGCAGTTCATACCTATTTGTTCTTGTGTCTGTCTTTTCAAAATATCTTTAAACCTGTGTAAATAACTTTTCACTCTCCCAGGTATTTTTCAGCCTGATGTGTATATAGCCAGTCACCTGGGATATGTTTTGCTAAATTGACTGAGTTCTTAGATTTCCTTCTAATATGACAGACCCTGGGGACCCTGTCCATCATAGTATTTTCCTGACACTACTCCAAATATACCAGCAATTTTATATACCCTGAAATCTGAGTCAAACAGAGCATGGGGGAGTAGGGCTCTAAACAACATTCCAGGCAAGGAATGTATTGTATAATGGGGTTCATAGGTTTGAACCTCTGTCGGAAAAACATTGCTTAATCATTCTAATTTTGCCCTTGCCCTTTTCGTGACAATCCCATGGAGTATCTTGTACACAGAATACAGGTACCACCAGCACTTGAGCAGGGCAACATCTCTGAAATCTGGAACATCTTCTTCCTAGTTTCAGACTGTCCGAACTTCCAGATGTTATATGATATTTATGACATTTAAATAAGGTAACTGGCTGCCTTCTCCTTGGATTTGCCAGTGTTGTGCTGGGAGCTCATTCTAGGTATTCTTCATAGCCACCTTCCATTGCTCCTGTGCACCCATATGTAAAACTCTGGAGAACATATTGGTAGGATTTTAGTTGGCCAGGCACTCACATGAGTGGGCTGTGGGGCCCTAGGCTACTCATACATGGCTAAGCCTCAGCAGAAGGCTGGCAGACCGAAGGAGGCAAGTACCAAGTAAGGAACTTGACACTAATGCTGCTAAGTCTGATCACCCTTCAAGCCCATTTCTGAAACCTGCAAAAGCAAAGGGCTTAAACGACACATCTGAAAAGAAAGAAGCAGGTGTGCTTCCCTGTCCCTTGCTTTATATTCTGCACTTATGTCTGACTCTGTCTGCAATTCACTTGATGGCTGCTCAAGGCTGCCTTCCCCATCAGGTTGCCTTGGTTCCTTGTCCCGTTTGTCACTTTCTAACTAGCATGGATATGCAAATCTCTGCATGGGTCCTGCAGAACAAGGTACAGAGGTACGTCACATCATCACCAGATGATGCTAGAGTCCTTGAACTGATAGCATAGAGCTGAATACAGGGGCAAGGCAGGACCATAATGCTTGTATAAACAAAGTTACATACTACAACCAACATCAGGCAATGGGGTCTGCGTTTGAGGAGGGCATTTTCTTGCTCTTCTTACAGATCAGTTTAGCCCCAACTTCTTTCAACTTGTCAGTCGTTTTAAATGATCCCGGTCCCTGACGCTTAGAGAGTTTTGAATAAACAATACAGGTTTTATTAGTTTAGAGTTTGTTAAGCCATGTTTTATTTTAATCCAGCTGTAATGAAGTTAATGAACTACAATAATTACTACAATAAAATCCCATTCAGTGCATTGCACAGACAGTGCAAACACCACCAGCCCTGGGGCAGTGCTAACAATTTGCAGAAATTCCATGAAACAATTCAGCATCTTTCCTCAATATAATTAAATAACAAAAGTTGAATTTTTTCAGAAATTTAACAGGTGACATTGTGTCAGGCCTTCCTGTTACTCAAATTGCAAACTTTGTGACCACAAGTCAGTAATTCCAGAGCTGGATAAGTGCCAGGCCTAGATTTACGCAATTACCTAGAGCCATGTTTTATTGCATGCTTCATATACAAATATATATGTGTATTTAGCAGCATCAACTAGTGCATGTATCTATATATATTTTTAATTAGCTCCTTTAGCTTTGTCTTAAATTTAAATGACATTTTTCATGCTGTGTTCTATAGGAACTGTCACACAGGGAGCAAGAATGTATTTACACTGAGCTAGCATCTCCTCATCTCCAGCTGTTACGATTTGATTGTTCTCAATATATAGCTGTTGCAGAAGCAACACTTCATTGAATGTCACCCAAAATCTCTTAAATGAAAAGCCTGAGAAAAAAAGACAAATATTTATCTGACTCCTTATGCAACACTGTATTAGAAGGTTTTTTTTTTGTTTGGGGTTCTTTTTTTCATTTGTAAAGTTAGGGCATCACTGAAGCTTTCCTGCAGAAAATCTGAAGGTTTTACTCTGAGGACTTTTTGCAGCAGAATTCCCGATGAGAATAGCAAGAATAGGCACTAAAAAAATATTGAGACAGACAAGCCCTGTGTTTTGCTTTGGTATCAACAACAGAATCTTTTTTTTCCTATAGAATCAGAGCAAGTATTATTACTAGTAATAGAAGCAAAAAAAATATTTTTTTATAAAAGATCAAAGGACAATTCCTATACACAGGGGGTTTTATTATTTTTATTGTTATTTTATCTTTATTTTTATTTTATTTATATTTATGAGTAGTTCTTTAATTATGTTTGTTTATCATCAGATCCTTTATGTCTTCCTATAGCTTGTATATATTTAGATTTTTAAAAATGTAAATCATTACCAGATTTGACCCTGAGATGTACCCATAAAACAAAAATCCTTTTATCTGAATAGAGCAAGTTGGAACCCTTTCACATTTTTTTGTTACAATAGCTTTCCAACTTACTTTTATTTGTATTATATGAAAAATCTACTGAAAACAAATGAATTCTGTCATTCTAATGCTTTTCAACCATTCCTTAACCTTACTAAGGCTAACTCCTGAAAACCTGCAGATGACCTGGTCTTACTCCCTTATGCAAATAAAGCTGTTATTTGAACTCTTTTGGATTTTTTTGTAATTAATAAATCTATGAAATTTAGGTTTTGTCCATTCTGTATTTCAGACCCCTCTAAAGGGTAGAATTTTTTTTTATAGATATAAGTACTTATATATATAAATATATATTTATTTTTATACATAATTTCTTAAAAACTAGTTCCTAATCAATGCAACACATGTCAGCATTTAATTGTAAGCCTGTTCATAGATCCAGTAATATTGATAAGGATATCTATATGTTTTATATTGCATAATCAGCTGCAGAATTGGGCTCTAATGCTTATTATAGTGTAGATCAGTTCACTTTAGGGATTAATAGGGTATCTTACTCTGCCAGACCCACAACTAAGACTAAGCTGAAATAGGTTCAGCCCCATATGATCTTGCTGAATAGTTCAGATTGTATAAAGTTTATCTTACTTCAGTATACATCAACATTTTGTGAGGGAAAAGTACTGAAGTAGAGCATGAAAAAAATGTATTCTGCTCAGGCAGAGTTTCTTTGTCAATTTGGGTAAATCCCTGGATTTTTCAGTGCCTCAGTTCTCCATCCATAAACTGAGGAATTAATATTAGCTCCTTTATCTGCCTTGTCTATTCATACAGAAGACCCCTTGCAGCAAGGATTGTCTCTTGCTGTATGTATTGCATTATTGAAGTGACATTGCATCCTTTCCCTTCCTTTCTCTTTATGGTCATTTGAGTTAGCCTTTAAGGTTCTATGAGATACTTTATTAATTTTCGTAAAGTGTTTCATACTATAAAATGAGGAATGATAAAAATAAAAGCAAGTAATAAATCATTTTTAGGAATGAAAATACTTTATGGCTGCAATTGATCGCAATTTAGCATTTTCCCAGTCCACCTCTGTGAAATTATCTGATTTAAACTCTTCTGACAAACATTCTTTCTCATTTTAAACTGTATTTCAGATATTTTTTCTTAAATAACCTCAGCTAATAAAAGTACATTGATGAGAGCATTTTTTAAAAACTTTTAAATTGTACTCATCCTTTTTTGCAGGTCATATCCTCAGCTGGAGTAAATCAAAATAGTTGTGAAGTTGTTCTGTCGAAGTGTAAAGCTCTGAAGAGTAAGACTGACCTGCAGGTAATGATTTATGCTGACTCAGATCTCCTGTCTTCCTTTACACCATGTAAAGATCTTCGCCCTGTCCCTCTCAGTGAAGATCATAGAAATCTGTTAACATCAGGTAACACCATTGTCTTTCCTCCAATCTCATAAGGGTTTATCCTCTAAAATAACCTTTCAGCTCTTTGTCTTTTACATTATTTATTTATTTTTTTAACATTATTAGAAGTTTCAGCTTAACTTGAATATTTACTTTGTTACCTGACCAATCAGCATTTTGAGAGAAAGAACTGTCTCATTAAAAAGTTAAGCTTGCCTAGAATCTGATTCCAATCTAAATTCCAATTTTTGCCTGAATCTTGCAGAATTCATCAAACCTATGTGTGTGTTGACCTGGATGTTAAAGAACATACATAGGTCATATGGTGATAGAGAGTATAATTATTTTAAAATATTTCTCCTAAAATAACACACAACTGAAACCTTACCTGTTTGCATCACTTCTGAATGTCTTTACAAGATGAGAATATATTTGGGCGCATTTTCTCTGCATTAAGAGCACAGTCACACCCTTTGAGCTGTAGAAGAGGCATGAAGGAGGGCTCTGATCCTGCGCACTTTGATTTGGCTCACTCATGAAGAGACCTTCTGTGCAAGAAGACCCATCGACCCATCCAAGCTGCCTCCATGATCAGGGTTTTGGGCACTGAGACAAAACATTTGTGTTACAGTATTACAATTTTTTGATTACAGAATCCCATGAGAAATTAAGGAAGAATACTAGTTGAAGAGAAAGGTAAGTAGCAATACAGTGCACAACTGGGGAAAATATTCCTGCAGTGTTTCACGAAGGAACTTTTAAAGCAGAAGAATCATTATTCCTAACCCATCTTTGAATTTAAATTGCACACTTAAGCAAACTTTGAACTGTACCACACAATAAGCATAACAAGTAAACCTATGCTTTTAATAGTTAATCATTTGATGCATGACAAGTATCATTCTGAATTCTGTGTGAAGTGATTCACAAAAATCATTCAGTAAATTAATGTAGTTTTGCAATATTATCAGTAAAATAGGCAAGCAGCCAAATGTCTAATGACAAATTGAAGAGTTTTGAGATGCGTCTGTCTCTATGCAATATCGAAATTGTTTTCAAAACAGAAGCACCCTGGAAAAAATTGAGCAATACCACGTGAACCATAGCACTATTATGAAAATTCAATAAATAAATAATGTGACTTATATGCAAATAAATTTATCTATCCTTCAACTTTGCCATCAAACACTTTTTTAGTGCCCACTCTGACTCCTAGTGAAATAAATGGCAACATTTCCTTTGGCTTTCAGAGAAATGGCTTTCAGAGAAATGGATTTCATCCTATATCCAGCACTTATTCAGATTTGGTGTACTTTTTAGGTAATATAAATACCACATTTGTAAAGTCTAAAAAGGGGCCACTCTGAAGAGAGGGTAGCAATCTATCAAAGCAGTGGTTATTGTCTGGAGCATTACCTGTCTTGCAGGTGCTATTCCCCTTCATTTATCTTCTAGCCTTGATCTGATGGATTGGGGATTATTGCTCTTTTGGCAATCAGATCCTGAACATGTCTCCTATTTAACTCTGGGCTATAAAAAAGGGAAAATTAAAAACCATTATGAGACCTCCATATAATTAATCTTCAGATGGCTTGAAGCTTAAGCATGTAATGTCCTCAGTATGCTGTCTACTATAACAAGTAACAGGAGGGAAACAGAGGTGACATATCAATACACTTTATCCAGGGGAAGAAATGCCAATTGTAGCATTAAATATAAATACAATAGTGTGTTGGCATAACGTAGTAAGGTTCCTGTACTATTAAAGGCTTTGTTCTAAAGCGTATCTGTGTACACAATGAGATGATGAACACAGTGCATCACATAGCTAAATTTAATATATGCGGGGGTATGATGTTTGCAATGCATGCATTTCAGCAGGTCCCATTAGTGTGCCTTTCCCCTCCAGTGAAAACAGAATGAACCACAGCCCCTTCTGGTTTGCATAAAGCAAACAAAATTAGATTTGCTTTGCTGAATTGAAACCCGCTTGGGATTGTGAGCCTCTCTCGGGGACAAATTACTTCAAACAATCCCTTTGTACCATAACAAAATCAAAAAATTCAGGCCAATCAACATGGCTCAAAACCCTCAACACAAGAATTAATAATACAACCTAGTCTATTTTTATTGCTTCTGAGCTACAGATCCTTGTTTTAATATAATTACACTTATTTGTGGTCCACATGTTAAATAAGCTTGCATATGTTAACTAATGTGACATAAAACAACTTCTATAATTTCACTATTGCAACCAGTTTTGTTGCCCCTAGAGTAACATCCCTAACATAGGACAAACTAAACTTTAATTGCATTAAATTAAATCTATATTATGATTTTTTTCTGGCCTATATAGATAGAACAGTAGACATTACTGAAGTTAAATACGTCAAAAATATGTTACTTAAATTCCACGGCAAGTCATATTTCCTGATGAGTTTCAAAATCTAACCCTTCCTTCAAAAAAATAACTTGTTGTCTCCTGAAGAGAAAGCTCATTTAAGGTGGCACAATGTTTTCACTGCTCATCAACAAAATACTTTTACCCTCAATGCTGTAATCCAGGTCATGAGCACAATGTACTTGTATGACATATTTCACTCCAAACTGATTTTTGTGATATTTCCAGATTATTTTAGAGTACAACTTTTTGAGCATTGAGACTGCTTAAACTGGAAACGCACTGTAAATGAAGGCAGAGTTTGTGTTTTCTTCATCAGACACACCCAAAACGAACCACAGGGAAGTATGTTTGTCTTTTCTATTTTCATCAATATTTTATATATTGCTCCAGACAGTATTATTTCTTAGCATTTTTCAAACTTCAACCTTGTTGTTGCACAATATTATTTTAAATACAACAAAATAATGGCAAACATAACCAGCTCTGATTTTCCATCTTAACGTAATACAAGATTATGGACAAAAAAGCAGGAGGTCACTTTTATTACTTTCTAATAAGACTTTACCTTATATGAGGCTATAAGCAATATATCAAGATGTCACTTTGTGCCTCTTAATATGACATTGTGGTGATTGAAGGAACCAAGGAGTTAGCACAATTTTCTGAAGTATTGTCCCCAGAAGCATGTTTCTGCAATGCACAGTCTTGGGCACTTGGAAAGGAAAACGCTGACGTAGGGCAGAATTATACCCTGACTCATAGTCCATGTAACCCAACTGATGGATGCATAACATATCAATCAAGACAGTTCTGCTCCTGGAATATATATTTTCTTCCCAGAAAATGAAACAACCGTTGGCCAATTTAACCTGGAAAATAAAGTCTGGAGACACACAGAAGAAATCAAAGGTTGAGAAGTGTAAGCAGTGCATTTTTGTTATAGCCACAGGAGTGCTGGAATTAATATTTGCATTTAAAAATGGTGCCAAGAAATTAAGATACAGAAAAACATACGAAGAGCACCTTAGCTATGCCTTATAGTGTCACTGTGCACACACGTCTATCTATGTCACATGCGTACAAGACTGTCAGATAATAATACTTCTAAACTCAGTAAATCTGATGATGATTTCTAAAGACGACTTTGCATTTTCAATTTTTCTTCTTTCATATTACTGGAAAGTGGACTTAGCTGGACTGCATCTCTTAATTAAGTTTTTGCTATAACTCCAAATTCTTTAGGATTACAATCAACACATGGACACCTATTTTCTTCAGGTTTTTAATAGTTGTTTTATTTGTAGAAGATAATAGCTCATGTCCTCCCTCATTTTGCTCCATGTAGATAAATGAAGTTTTGCAGTAATATTTAGATATCATTTTATGTTGGAAAGAGCATGGTCTCCAGAGGAAAGTCAGATGATCTTATGCCAGATATTATAGGAGTTAATAAGAGATACCATAACTAGAGAGAAATTATACCCACCAGGACAGAATAAGGAATAATAAAAATCATTGAGATCCATGTTTAGACAGATTTTGATACTTAAAATAGACAAAGAAAATAGGCTTGCATTATGCATTCCTTGTTTTAAAGAGGTTAGTCCAGCACAATCAACTTCATTTTCAGATACTGGGAGGTTTGTTGGGCTAAATCACCAATCCACAGTAGATAGAGAAGCTACTGCAAAATGATATCCCACCCAATTTACCAAGATGAGTGGATCAAAAGCAGGGGCAATGAAAGGGAAGTTCCAGTTACAGCAGCAGCCATGAGTAGCCCAAGCGTGAAACAAATGGCTGATGCTCAGAGAGCTTTTAACACAAGGGAGAAGTGGACTAACTTCACTATCTCTCTGCGCAACTGTGAAGTGGTCAACTGATCCAAAGGCTAATACTCAAAATACAAAACTATTCTGTGTTTTCTGGAACATTTCTTACATCCTGTTTTGTGATACCTGATGCTGTTTTGTGATACCTGATGCTGTTTTGTGACAGTCTAGATCCTACAGTGCAGGCAGCCCTACGTTCTAGCCCATAAAAGACTCAGAGTTATGATATGTTTTTTGTTAAAATCCCCTCTGGGTGCAACTGCACGGATGCATGAATGAACAGTAACTTTACAATGTGTTTAAATACCAGTAAAAACAATGTCTATGGAAACTTGCTGTGTGGCATAACAAGTTCTGATATGTTGTCGTGTGTTAAATGCTGTTCTTCCTTGTGCGATACTGTTCTCTTAAACCTCTGTTGCACCACACAGCCACTGCATGTCACTATTAAGACAGAGCAGTAGAGAAAGATTTCAGACAGATTTATAAACTTCTAGTGGAGATGGATGCCACTATCAGTCAGATAAAAGCTGCCCCCATATGTATATATTCATTTATTGTTTACACCCCAAACAGTTATAGTGCTCAGAAGAATTCACAGTCCACTCTGTGCTACACAATTTAGATTGTATAGGGTTTTCCATGCATTTGTTATGTATTTAAGTGTGTGTTAAACCATTAGGTCCCAAGAAAATCATAGTCATTCATGATTCATTGAGTCATTCATATCTGAAAGTTGTGCCCTAGCGCCAGTGTATTTTCTTGGGTTGAGATATCTTCCTCCTACAAAATATAGAAAGTATTATCCATGGGCAATTACCTGCTTCTACCAGTATTTCAGAGGAAGCATTTTTAGCAATATAAATTATTCATATTATATAAAGCAGCACAGCAAGCAGTGTACTCTGTCAGAAACTCAGGGCTTTTTTTTTTTTTTCTGCGTTTTTTTTGCCTTTTTTATATTTAATCTGAGGGCAAAACTCTCTTAAAATCCATGAGAGCCATTTGCTTCAGTATTCTGGACTCCTGAGGTGTGCAGATTTTTAACTGGTATGAAGAAAAATACATATGTCAGTGCAGTAGATCAATGTAATTAAGAGCTATAGAGCAGACCTGAGAGGAAGTTTTGGCCTTGTAGGAATATATTCTGCTTTCAAAGGTGAGTGACATTAATTAAATTTCTATAGTGAAATCAATTATTTATACTATTTTTTAAATGGTAGGGTCTGGAGAGGCTTCTTGTCTCCGTTTTTAGTGCATCCCATGCTGCTGTAGTCTGGCTCCATGCTAAGACCCAGGTCTGCACCATCTCTCCTTGCTTCTTTGCCCATTGCACTGGATAGAAAAGCAGAGCTTGAAGTGCAGAGGAGGCTGCTTTCTGACATAGAGAGCTGGGGAACTGGGACCCTGCCTCCATTAGTTCACACCTGCTGCACAAACACAATGACAAAATCAATGCAAGTTGTGGCTCCTCTGTGCCGTGTTGGACAAATACAGATTAAAAACATCCCCACTGTGAAGTGCTTACACTCACACCCAAGATAGCACACAATATGATGATATTTGATTGCACTCAGAAGTTGGATTATATTTTCCCACCTTAGACCACAATTAACCTTTTTAGAAGCATTTCGTTAGGAATTGTTTTAACAAGTGTTCACAGAGCAGTGATGGTGATCCTTAACTAGTTTTGTTAAGGAAGTTAGGCATCATCACTGCAAGGACTGTTCTAACAATCATATTAATTCACTGGCTTTATATGAAAACCTTGATACTGATCTTATAAATAGTTCTTGCTAATGCATTTTGAGTGAAATGCTGCCAGGTTTTAGTGATGCAAATTAAGATGACTGTAAAATTGTTACTTAGCGATTTTGTTAAATGTAAATTTGCAGTGTTGGATAGTGTCATTCTGTTTCTTGCCGTATGTTCAAGCTAACAGGCAGAACCACACTCATTTGTATAATGTTAATATCTTCTTGCTTAACTTTTATAACATTCTGCACAAATTAATGTAAGATCCTAATAATCAGGCCAGCTATTAAAGAATTCTGTGATGTGTTCCAAAATGAAGTGTGTAACGCCTATTGGGTTCACACAATAATTACAGCCTGACTGCCGTCTGCTCTTCTCATCACAGTGACACCTGCTAACAAATATGTTGCTAACTGTGTTTGCAGCATTACAAATAGGTAGGCGCTTATTGGCTGCTACAGGGTGAGGGTACTTGGCCTGTGTGCTTACCAGTGGAAGGTGATTTAGCGAGTCTGCTTTGATGATCTGCTTTTCACAGTGTGAGACTGTATTTTCACCCTAGAGTTCCCAGGTATGGTGTCACAACGCAGATACTTCTCTTTTCACCTCTCCCTTTTCTTCCTATAGCCTCCTTTTGTGGTTTCAGGGTTTTTCAGTTTACTGGTATTTTTTGCTGAAAAACATTTGAACAATTTGGGAAGCTTGGGGCCAGAAACTTCCGTTTTGTATACGTCTATGTGCATGAGAGTGTGTGTGTCTGTGAGGCAGAGAGAGCAGGAATGAGAGAGAAAGAAATTCCTTCTTTACCATTGCAGCTTTATATATATAGTGTTTAACTGCATGAGGACTGAGACGCAGTAAAAGTATTAGACGTATAGTTTCAGAAATAATTACACACCCTTTATGGGGCATTCTAATGACCTAAAATGTGTTTCTGCAAATACTCTTAGATAATGAAAAAGGTAATTGTAAAAACTGGTGAAATAAATTAATCAAATATAAAAAGCATGTTGTCTAGTTTCATACAGTGCACAGAGGCATACCTAGCCCTCACCTTAATGTAAACCAAGTCTAAGATTTGAATTAATGTTAGAATATTAAATTGGAGAAGGCAACTACTCTGATATATATTTTTCCTCTCTTTTATTTTTTGTTTATGAGTGTCTGTTTTAAATTCCAAATACAAACCCATAATCCAAAAGTTAATAGCATCTTCATTAAGCATTGGTTTCATGTTCTTTGCTGCACTTCAGACGGTCAGTAACTGAATACCCCCAATGAGCATACACAGTGAATAGTTCTTATACAACCATAGGACTGGTAAATTCCTTACTACTTCTGTTGAATTACTAGAAATAAACTTCATCAAAATCAGGATTTTAGGTCTTCCAAAATATATGGAATATGAGAATTAAATTTGCAGAATGGAAATTAAATGCGCATCTGTAGATGGGATAGGTATGTGGTGTTTTAAAAAGGAGGGCTATCTGATATCAGGATGCAGACAGATCCTTGAAAATGATGGAAAGTTCCAATTTTCTTAACAGCTCTTCTGAAAATGGAAAAGCTCAAATGAATACAAAAGCTTAGACAAACTGAATATTCAGTAAGCTGCCAAGGTGTCCAAAATCGGAAGCTATGAAACCATGGTAAGTGCTTTTTCCATGAAACTACATTGTCCTTATAATGTAGGACTGGTGATTTGGGCACAGAGTGGTCTCAGGAAACAGATGAGTTTTACCTACAAATAGAACCCTGGTCACAAAATCTGCAATATACTGATGTAGATGGTTGTTTTCCAACCCATAATGGACTGGAAAAAGAGCTGAGAAAAAGCCCTTTTCTGTTGATTTATGAACAGTTTAAACTCAAAAAATAACTTTCAGTGTAGCTAGTCAAGACCTTAAAAGTTTGTTTTGCCAATAGGTAGAAACTTGAACTTTTGTAGTGTGAGCACTTTAAAGTGTAGTTCAAGTTATTTTGATGTAAGATGTAGAAGTTGCCCTCCTTTTGGCTCCACTGTCACTGAATCTTACATTTCAGCTCAATTCTGAAAGTTAGAGAAAAAGAAAAATTGAAAAAAAAGGGGCTCCACATTTACTTTGGCATACTATGGTCAGTCTGTTTCCTACCATTTTGTGTTATGGTTTGAAACAATGATTCTGAATGATTAATTAAGCCTACTGTTACACTCCTGCAGCCCACTGTTTTCAGATGATGCTGTCCTAGTAAAGGAGACTGATAAACCACGTGCCTCTGAACTACTTTGAGGATGATAAAGGGGGTTGAACAGCATCGTGGTCATCATTTGACCTAAGGATTCTCTATCAGTTTGCATTATTTGAACTCCTTCTGTGGTTTCCAAGCATAAAATTTTCTATTTTTTCATATTTTACAAAAAGTTTCAAGTCATTGTCATTGTGAAAAATAAATGACCTGCCAAAGAGCGCCAAAGAACACCAAACACTACAGACATAATTTGCTTCTTTCTTGCCTTCCAACTAAGGGTCATGTAAAAAGGCCAGAGGTGTGAGCAAGGTCCTCTGCACACCTGGGTCTTGTGAAAGGCCTTTCACATGGAAGATGTAAACAAGTCCCAGAGGCTCAGCTTTCTCATAAAAGAGATGTAATAGGTGTTCTGACCCTCTGAGCTTTCCACCAACTTCTCCCATCCCACTTTTACTAAAGAAAGCATTTGTTTCTGCCATTTCCTGACATTTTCTTAAATTATTTTATACTCTGTCCTATATCTAGTCATGGAAAAGTGAAGCTGGCACAGAATATCACAGAAAAAAAAGAAAAAAGGTAAAAATATCTAAAACATCCCCAAGCCTAGTCTTACTCAGGACCATTTCTTACTTCCTTGGAGTCAACCATGCTAACATCCATAAGGTAAGGTGGGAATGACAGATGGTGGCATGCCTCACTTTAATTTTATGCTTGCAGATAGATTGTCTGCTTGCCTTCTCTTCTGGCTCAGACTGGACCAGGAACAACCATTCCCTCAGTCATTGTATCCAGAAGTTTAGGAGACTTCCAAGGAAACTGATATTAGTAGAGGCTTATTCTCAATACCCAGAGATGCATAAAATACCATGGATGTAGAAAAGGGCTGGTGTTGATCCTGATACATATGCTATACTTTCTTGGGAAGTATGTTTCATCAATTTGAACCGTTTAAGTGAGCTTTCTAAGCTACTAAAAGACTTTCTTATGGCACCTCACTTCATGAATATTCTAATTTAACCAGGCTGATTTGTATTTTTTACATTTTATTATTGAACTATTTAAGATCAAGCACATCAAATATGAAAACTAAAACCTAACTAAACAGTTTGAGATTTAGGAAATTCATGATGGACTTTTAAATCCAAGTGAACAATTGGTTTCTTAATCTTATCATTTGTTTTTAATTAGTATTTTTTTTCCAAAGGAATTCTTAAAGGATTTAAATTTTATAATATTCAAAAGACAGAAATATTCAGGATTGAAGTGATTTAAATTCACACTCAACAGGAGACTGAATGACACAGGGATTGTTATTGGAGTGTGCAGTCTATCACCTCCATGACACTGGGCCTATCCATCTTTCTAGGTGCTTATGTATGTCCATAATAGTAGAATCTGTTAGTTCGAATCAAATGCAGAACAGATTGTATTATGTAATGGCTAATCGGAGGTGTATGGCAGTCAGAATCAAGAAAAAATACATCAACACTTGCCAACAGTTTTCACGCGCTAGAATGTGAGACATCTCAGCTATTTCGTATAGTAAGCATAGGTAAAGAGACAAAACTGATGTCAGAAATCATGGTGGGAAACTGTTAGTAAGTGTTGGCTTGCTAATGGAAACAACTCCGAGGCATGACTTCATGGTCCAAAACTTTGTGTCCACATCAAACAGTTCCCCTTCCCTTTTCTTTCTTTGGGGAAGCTCAACATTTCTATGCTTGCAGCCCAGAAAGCCAATGATAGCCTGGGCTTTACTAAAAGAAGTGTGAATAGCAGGTCAAGGGAGGTGATTTCTCCCCACTACTCCACTTTTGTGAGACTCCACCTGGAGTACTGTGTTCAGCTCTGGGCCCCTGAGCATAAGGACATGAAGCTGTTGAGTTGAGCCCAGAGGAGGGCCACAAGGATGATCAGAGGTCTGGAGCACCTCTCCTATGAAGACAGGATGAGAGAGTTGGGCTTGTTCAGCCTGGAAAAGAGAAGGATTCAGGAAGAACTTAGAGCAATCTTCCACTACCTAATGGGGGCCTACAAGAAAGCTGGAGATGGACTTCTTACAAGGGCAAGTAAGGATAGGATAAGAGGGGACGGCTTTAAATAGGAAAAGGGTAGATTTAGATCAGACATTAGGAAGACATTCTTCACTATGAGAGTGTTGAGGCACTGGGACAGGTTGCACACAGAAGCTGTGGCTGCCCCATTCCAGGCAGTGTTCAAGGCCAGGTTGGATGGTGCATTGAACAACCTTGGTCTAGTGGAAGGTGTCCCTGCCCACGGCAGGCGGGTTAGAACTAGATGATATTTAAGATCCCTTCCAACTCAAATCACTCTATGATACTATGATCCTTCAGGGACACTAACTGGCAAGCTCAGCAAACAATCCAAGAGCTGAATGAACATGGAGAACTGAAAAATGTGTTCATTTTTGGAGGCGCCATAAGTAGATCAGGGTTGAGACACGTTGACAAGATACCTTATGGGAAATTGCAGTGCCTGCAACATATCTGTAATTTGGATAAATTGAGTTCAGTCCCATATGATGCCAATCCAGCTTCTTTACAAGGTTGAAATCAATTTTAGAAGACAAAAAATTCATTCCAATAATTTATGGTAAAACACCTGGTTAATATTATGTGAACCATTTAAATTTCTAAGCTACTTAAACACATAGAGTGCCTTGAGTACTTTTCCTTTATCTTCATTTTGACATATTGTAAATATCTTTTTCAGAATATAATATTCTTTCATAGTTATGGGTAGAGCATTAGTCTTTTTGAAAAACAGCATGTTTGTCAAGAATGACTGTCTACATGTTATTTCACCTTAGCTACTGTTGCTAAAATTATTTGGATGGTACTGGTCAACTCTTTATAAAATGGATTCTAATAAAATCAAGAGATGTATTTCAGGAACAGATTTCGAAGATTTGATATTGCGAGAAGTTATTTTAAGTAAAAGGTATTTTTTTTTTTTTGAAAGGTCATAAAGGAGTAATTTATCACTTAAAAAACCATCAGATTTACTCGGGTAAATCAGGTTTGGGTTAGCATTTTTCTTTTTCAGTTTTGTTTTTGTTTGTTTGTTTGTTTGTTTTTGTTTTTCTTGAATCAAAAGTTTTGAAATATCATTTCATCAAGAAAATGAAAAGGCATTTTCTCTCTCCTATGGAGCTGTATAGCTGAATGTGTCTCTCAAACTTGTTACTCCAGCACTTAGCATCCTGATTTCACAATCTTGCAATTAAATGATGACTTTTCGCACACGACATTGTTGTTGTCGTCTTTAATAATTCTATTTTTTTAAGATGCATGACTCAGATTTCATCTTAAGTATTATTTCCTATTCCTTGTCTGTAATTTGGCAAATAAGAATAGAACCCAGAAAAGATTATCCATTATAAGTTGCATCCTTTAGCTCTGAAGCATCTTGCATTGGCAAGAAGCTGACAATTCACCAGAACTTTTCCACCTTCAACTTCCAAACTATATTAATGTTTAGATCCTGTAAATCAATGACAAGAGAGCCTGTCTGTAATTAATGGCCTAGGTGTATGTCAGATAAATAATACAGTAAAAAGTGCTCCATCCCATCATATTCTTTCTGAATGTGATTTTTTATGCTAAACAGTTTAGGAACACAGATATCTAACTCATCTTTTTTTCCCTAGCCATGCATGAAGACCAAAGCACAGCCATTTCAGACAAATCTCCCAGTAATCAGAGACAAATAGTCACAGCAATCTTCCTCCTTCCTTAGTCCTCTGGGCAAATTACACTGTTGTTTTGGGGAGCTTATTTCTTCTCTGATACTGAATCTGCTACATTGATTGGGACTTGGTAGGATGTGGGGAGAGAGGAGGCTTTCAGAGGACCATGGGTCTCCTCCAGCTGTGCCTTGCTGAGCAAAATGTAATCAGAGTAAATAGCAGCACTAGATACCTGATCTTATTAAAAAAATATTTCCCTGATAAAAAGAATACTCAAACACTTGCGTCAAAAAGTCATCCTTTTTTGTCCTTTTCATGCTCATTCAAGTCTCATATTCAAATTCAAATCATCTGCTGTCCAGGCTCACAAACTGACCTTAAGGTGTTAAGATAAATATATATACTTATGTGTATGTATATGTCGTGGTTTAAGCCCAGTCGGCAACTCAGCCATGCAGCTGCTCACTCACTGGTCCCCCCTCTTTTCCTCCCCCCTGCTTCCAGTGGAATGGGGAGGAGAATGGAAAGCATGTAACTCCCATGGGTTGAGATAAGAACAGTCCAGTTAACTAAGGTATAACACAAAACCACTGCTGCTACCACCAATAATAATAATGATAGGGGAAATAACAAGGGAAGAGAATACAACTGCTCACCACCCACCGACCAATACCCAGCCATACCCGAGCAGTGATCTAGCCCTTCTGGGTGACTGCCCCCAGTTTATATAGTGGGCATGACATGTTGTGGTATGGAATACCTCTTTGGTCAGTTTGGGTCAGGTGTCCTGTCTCTGCTTCCTCCCGGCTTCCCCTCCTCCCTGGCACAGCATGAGACTCAGAAATTCCTTGGTCAGAGTAAACATTACTGAGCAGCAACCAAAAACATCGGTGTTATCAGTGCTGTTCCCAGGCTGAAAGTAAAAACCACAGCACTGCACCAGCTACTAAGAAGGAGAAAAACGACTACTACTGCTGAACCCAGGACAGTATATAAAATATATATAATTCATATGACTCTTCAGATCATGTGTTCGTTTGATGAAAAGGAAATTTCCTGAAATTAGAATCTCCCAAAAAGGTCTAGAAGTGTGACATAGAATTTAAAAAAAGACACTGCCACAACAGTTAATCCTGTCACACTTTTGGCTTAGAACATAGAACATGGGTGCATGCAAAAAAACATGTAAAGGTTAAAATTGTATGCATTCACTCTTAAAATTTGCAGAGATTTTGGGACACCTTAAATCTAGCTTTTTTGTAACTCAGGCTCAAGGAGTTGGCCCATGTGAATCCCATGAGGTTCAACAAGACCAAGTGCAATGTTCTGCACCTGGACTGGGGCAACAGCCAGTATGAATACAGACTGGGAATGAAAAGATTGGAGCAGCTTGAAGGGGACGGAAGATAGGGACAAACTTTTTAGCAGGACCAGTTATGACAGGACAAAGGGTAATGGCTTTAAACTAAAAAAAGCATAGATTTAGACTAGGTATTAGGAAGAAATTTTTCATGATAAGAGTTGTGAAACACTGGAACAGGTTGCCCAGAGAGGTGATAGATATGCCACCCCTGGAGACATTCAAAGAAAGGCTGGATGTGATTCTGGGCAACCTGATCTAGTTGAATATGTCCCTGCTCATTGTAGAGAGGTTGGACTAGATCACCTTTAAAGGTCTCTTCCAACCCAAACTATTCTATAAGTCTCTGCTGAATACAGTGAAATTGGTCAAATGTAGTAATTTCTTGCATAAAGCAAAGTCTTAATATTGTCCCTGACATCCTCTGGAGGGTTCCACCCATTTTGGCCATTGTGATGTACCTTATTCTAAATCTCACACTTTAAATACTACATGATATTGAGTACTAAGCTGGTCAATAGTAAATAAGTCAAGCTTAAGAGAACACTAAGGGGGCATAAGCAAGCAGTTAAATGAATAAATCAACACATGATACCATGAACAGCTCATACAACTGAAATTAAATGCAGACCTGAATTCTGTGTACATATTTAAATACAGACTTTGCATATTTTGATTTTTCCCATAAATCCACTTTTGTACAAAAATAAACAGAACCAACAAGATCAGTAAAACAGAACATAGGAGCCATATTACTGAAGGTCACCAGGAACTGATGCACTAGTAGCATGACTTTATGGCATGAATATTGAGAATCATCGTCAGAATGCTTTTGGCCATATGATCTCACTGCATATTTTGTGTATACTTCACAAATACATACCCCTATCTTTTAAGCCAGATGTACTTTCTAGGGCTTAAATGCTTATGTGTCATAATACAGGGCATAAAAGGCAAAGTAATTTCAGCTTCTGAGTGGTGTATCTATACAAGCGTTGGTTAAAGGGCTCTGCACCAGTGGGGAAGTAAAGGCAACATATCTACCCAAAAGCATCCCAGAGAATTTTAATTATCATAAGACAATCTGTCTTCCTCCAGGAATGTTCTACCTGGATCCCTCTGTAGGCAACTACCAATTACCTCACAAGAAGTCAGGCAATATAATATTTGTCTAATTAACAACTCCAGGGGACCTCATCTGGAAGTTCTTGTCCTGAAGCAACATCTGATGATCATATGAACTGAACTTCAGCTACCTGCCCAGCACAGTGCAGAGGTAGGAATTCCCTTAAAACAAGCTAGAGATGTTGACCGAGTCTCAGTAAAGTGAGCCATAATTGAGAGGGGAGGCACAGTTTGTTCAATGCATGTGAGACCCTCATACAATTTGAAACCCCTCTGAGAGCCTCTGATAAGAAGAAAAAAATCCCCCTGGATTTATTACCAAAAGCTACAAAAAGCCTGAGAGATTTTCAAAATGTCTTTGTTCTAGAAAGATGAAAGGACATAGCTCTACGAACATCAAATGTATGAAGTTTAGTCTCTGTGGGAGAGTCATGAAGCTTGGGAAAAATACTAGTAAATTCATAAATTTATTTGAATAAAAACCTGAAACAATTTATAAAAAATAAAATAAAATAAAACAGTAAAATAACCTGGAAAACCACAGGGAATAAGCTCATGAGGGACATGCCAGTCTACACTTTGCACATTCTTCAAGATGAAGTGATAACCACTGCAAGTGCAGCTTTTTTGAGAGGTGATGAAATGGTAAGTTCAGAAAGAGGAAAAACACCACAGTATTAAATTCCAGATAGAACAGACAAAAAATATGTGTTTTTAAAAAAAGAAATCCGAATATGGTGAAGTGTGAAAGATCTTAAGATGCAGAAGTTTGTGTGGACAGTAGAGAAAATGCAGTCTTGTAGAGCTGTCACTGAACACTAGCATGTGCCATAGAAATTATTAAGGAGCATTTCTCAATTCATTCAGCTTGTTTCCTGACTTCTATATTTGAATATGTGAATATGTGTGCTTTAACGCATAACTTGTTGATATTTTTATGGAATTAAGATGATACAGGGAACTAGGACAAAAGAAAGTTTGGTTCCATACTTAGCTCTGCAGAGTAGCTTTGGAAAAGTTACTTTAGTGTTTTACACTTTGGTCTCCAAATGTATAAAATGAAGCTAATATTAAGGATCATTTTTTATGAAATGTTTCAAGATCTCCAAGTGAAAAGGACAATATAAAAGCCTGAAGCATGGCATTATTATTATTATTATCATCATAATTATTATTTTTATTATTATCATCATGATCATCATTATTTGAACTTATTGAGATATTTCAGAGATAATACATAGTTATTTGACAGGAAAAAATCAAAATGGAGAACAAAATATCTGAAGATTGAATGTACCTCTGAATAGACAGGAAGTAAAAGCACTTCCTTTGTATGCAAATCTTGCAGACATCCTTTTGTCCTGTATCAAAGTCTTTTGAACTTCCCAAGAATAGCAGGCCCTAAGTGGACCTGATTCTATGCTATCAGTTTTTGAGAAGTGGTCTGGGAATAAGGCCATATTTGTCTGCAGGGTAATGGTATCTTTGCTAGAAATCACTCAGGACCTTGCGGAAAGAATCACTTCTAGGAAGAAATCTCAAAGCATGAGTTCTCCTAAGTGTAAATCATGCTACATATTTCTAAACCCTTATATTTAGACCATGATGAAGGGATAGTAATATTGGTAGCTTCAGGACACTAGTTCTGCCCCAGACTCATAGGTCAGTTTTGGTTAAATAGCTAGCCTATGCAGTTCATTTAAAAGGATCTAGTCCAGCTCTGTCTGAGCAGAGATGCAAGGTTTCATGTACAGCAGCTTTCATGCACAGCAGCTTCCATAGTAGATGAAGAGCAGAAAGTGGTTATGAACCAGTAGCAAGCCATCACTGAGAAGCGACTTCAACATTAGAGACACCTCCTTTGATATTTCCATCAGAAATCAACTTTAGATATCATGCTTTCTGACATCTGCTTAGCCAATGACTCATGAACTGAACTGCTCTCTGGTACATGTGATTCCTGCTGGCAAGAAAGCCATTTAGCCTAGCAGTATACACAGCCACAGCTGACACATAGGCAAAGCAGATTTTAAAGTCTGGAGCTCAAGTGTCAGCCCTAAGATCTGAGTTTAGGCACTCATTTGAGACTTCAAGAGCTGATTTGTTTACTTCCCTTGAAGGGTTATTGCATATTTTCTCTCCTTTTGTCAGTAGGCTCCAGGATGACTTGCAACAGCAACAAAACCTGTGCGGAACAGCGGTTCCTGGGTGGGTAAGGCTGATGAGCATTTCTGAGCTCCTGTGACTAAAGCCCATGTACCTACAGAGGAATCCTGTCAGAAATATGCTTAAAGTCTTTTAACTTGTCTTTCTACTGGAAACAAGTCTTCTGTGTTTGTGTCTGCCAATCTATGTACATGTATCCATCTGACCAGACAAGTTTTAAAGAAGATTTTCAGCTGGCTGGCAGTTTTAACACTCATAAGATTCTTAAAAAGTTCATGAAAATAGACTGCTGGGAGAGGGAAGCCCTCCTTGTGTCAACCTGAGGGAAAAATTTCAGAGGCGGTGAAATCCTTGTCAAACCACAGAACCTGCCAGGAGGAGAAGTGCTGTGATGTCCCAGCGGCATAAAGAGTGTCAGTCACAGCTCCTCCATGGCAAGGCTCTGGGAGATCTGATCGTAGCACGCAAATCCTTGAGAAGCCAAGCTGCACTGATGGCGCTTTTCCTGGAACTACTAATGCAAGTGAGACAGCAGTAGGGCACTAAGCTCCAGAGTTTCTTGTCTCTTCACGGAAGCAGAGAGGACTATATCTTGAGGAGTGATATGGCAGCTGCAAAACAGGAAGAAAAAGGCCCAGGAGCGAATCTGACACAACTACCTTGATGACTGCTTGCAAACAAGGATTTATATTCCTTGTTTATATAAAGAAGCTGAAGTGAAATACTGACCACTCTGAAACTGGTGACAGATCTCCCATAAACAGGATTTCATCCTGATTCTTTTCTGTAGATGCACCTGTAATTTGTGTTACATTAATCGCTAGGGGATGTTAAAATATTTGACAGAGCTAGGTAATGTGAGAAACATCTTTCATCTGTTAAGGTTTGAGCTTCTCCCAGTAATAACAAGAACTTGATCAAGCATGAACACTCCCTAGCTATCTATAGATTTGTACTACACAACCTTAGAAATGTCATTGGCACACTTCACAGTGTAATCAATACAATTCTTTTTAACCTTTGAGCAAGAAGGTTGGGATACAGACTAAGACTGATAAAAAGACTCTCCTGCAGTGTGAAGGTGCAAAATTAGACAAAAAAAGCACAACTGTAAGATTTCATTAGTGTAACACAAACTGAAATGTGCTGTGTTCATTCCCAGGGGCTGTAGGTTTGAGCATGAGCTTGAAAACTAAACTTCGAGAGCAAATAATACAGATGCTTTCTCTCCTCAGTTCCTAAATTCCTTCCCTTTCTTGGAGGCATAGGTGTCTTGCCATGCTCCCCTACTTCATCTTGCTTTTTGTGCTCTCAGTCAGCATTCTGAAGATCTGAAGAACTTCCTTTATTGTTTTTAGTAGTTTTAAAGTCTGGGTTAGGGTTAGGCTTGTCCTGTCCTGCCCTCCAGCACAACAGGAAACATTGCCTGTAATGGCATATCTGGCACTAGAAATTCTTCCACAGCTACTCAGCTGAGGTGAGAGCAAGAAGCACCTCCAATTTTCTGGAGCATTTACCCAGCAAATTCCCAAAGGTTTTCTAGCAGCTAACCAACAGGGAAAAGAAACATCACAATCTCCACAGCATGACGTTTTTCATGAATCTGAGAACAGCTGAAGTGCTTAGCAAGTATTTTTCTTCTCCGGCTGTCTTATTAGAGGGCAGGGATTTCTTGACTGTTGACCCTGTCCCCCATCAAAAAAATTTGCTGTGCCAAAGGAAATGTGCAAGTGACTGTGATGGGACCTTGTAATGACATTACAGGATTGTGTCTTGAATATTGGCATTGAACTTACAGCACACACTGAGTGAGCCCAATAAAAGAGCCTGATCCTGTCCAGCTATAAAGACAGAACCTCATCCCTATTAATGCTTTTAAGTACTTCTCAGCTTATTTCTTATGTCACCAGAAACAGATTTTACCACCTCTTGGTCATCTTATTCTGCAATTTCACTCTAGAAATGTTCGCTTCTACACAATTTTTTTCTTTTTATTGTTGTTTTGTCATCTGAGGTTCCCGTATCACATGTCCCAGGGTGAAATGTAAAGATCTGAAAGTAGGAACTAACAAGATAAAGACTGGATTTTTTTTTCTTAATGAAGATCAGTACACATATGTATTGTTGCATAGCTCCAAATTAACTCCTTTTCACAAGCAAAACAGCCTTGACTCAGTCAGTATTTTGTTATCATAAGCTGTTTGACTAATAGCAATTAATAGTAGCTCACTATGATTTGTAGATATAGATGAATTGTAGTGATGAAATGACTATTTTGGTAATTTGCGTACAAGTTAATCTCCACAATGCAGTTGGTATTTGTTTCCAAGGAAACTTCTTGTAAAGCAAAGTGTCATTTGGAGAATCAAGGGTAGCACTGAAGTGAACGAACTGAGACCCTTGAAATCTTGCCTTTTGCCAGCTGAAATGTGTCTGGTAGAAATAAGAGGCAACAAAAACTGAACCAAAGATCCTTCTCTTTTTTCTCTGTGGATTGTGATTGTACTCACTGTTTTAAAAACTTTTTTTAAAAAATGAGATTGTAAGCGGTTTTTTGCCACGTTGAAAGGAAATTGCGTGGTTTGTTCCCTGTGCCTTTTACATAAGCTAGTTTTCTAGCTGGTCTATAGTCAAATGAAATGAGGGTTTTATTGCTGATTATTTGCTCTTCATAGGTCCCATTATGTTAGTTTCTAAGTGAAGGAAGGACAAGAGGCAAGTGGAAATCAGTACCTCAGGAGAAAATATTTTAAATTATGAATGACTCAGTAGCAACTCTGTTGCTTACTTGTGCCATCAAGTACCAGGGAAATATTTGGCAACCATGAGGGAAACAACAGAAGATAGACAATAATTTTTTGTTTAAGACATTGTTTACAAGAATAAAACAATGAACTCATCAAGATTTCAAATTATACTTTGAAGAGACCAAAAAACTGGAGTGCTCTATATGACTGTTGGTCAATGCCTACAGAAACAAAGAAGTAACTGGACTTGTACTGACATATACATGCAATTTTCCTTTTTTAAAGTATTTAGAAGAGATCTGCGTGTTTCTACATTGAATTGTGCATGTTTCTATATTGCCTTGTTATTTACATGTTGATTTACAAATGATACTGATTGCATACATTGTGACAGGTAAGCATTTTGTTATAACTGCATCTCTGTTATTACATTATTAGGAAGCCAAACTTCATAACGGAGTATGTGTGCGTGTGTGTGCTTGCATATATGAATACAAGTATTCATATATGTATATATATACACGTATGCAATTCATGTGGACAATTCATCTGCATGTAATTTTATTAAAAAAAATCAGAGCAAAACAAATCACAAAACAATTTTTCATCTGTCAACTACAATACAAAAACCAAAACTTGGAATATCTTCAAGTCTTTCCGAAAATGAGTATTTGAATGTCTCTGTGTAAGTTTCAAGTAGTCAGAGTGCTCTGAGACACAAACATGTTCATGCAATTTGTTGTCACAGTAAAAAATTATAATTAGTCATGAGAAAGAATGAAAGTAGAAAATGAAAGTAAAGAAGTAAAAGAGAATGGTGAAGGTATACAAAGAGTGTTAGGAAATGTATTTCTAGTCCAGGAAAGAAAAAAATATATTCAGCTACAAATCCTGCATTTAAATCAGATAATGATATAAGGAGAACATCTTCATTTACTCTTTTGTTTTTATATATATATATATACACACAAGCACACCTTATATAAATGCATTATATGTATGCTTATACTTACAAATACATATGTACATGTGTACTTAATCTAGCTTGTAATGTAAGACCCTTGAATACAAGAAAGATACAGTCATTTATGTTTTCATCCTAGCATCTTATAAAATTTGATGCTTCTCTTTCCATTGCACAGTGTTTTGCACATCAGCTAAAATTTCAGAAGAAATTAATGGAAGAGCTGCTAGTGACTAAAATCGAATCAGTATTTCACCTCTGCATGACATTGTTTGCTTTCTTCCAGCTAGCATTAAATAGTAAGCAACAAATAAAGACACATTGCAGTGGAACTAACCACAATTGTTTCTTCAGTCTATGCACTTGACAAATACCCTAAAAGAAGATGTATAAGTATTCTGTTATACTAAATTTAGTATAGGAAATCTTTAATAACTAGAACTGACTATAATATCCTCCTTTAGACTGTTCTGTTTTGATGTTTCATAAATCCTTGTATTGATTATCTTTACATGGAACATTGTACAGCCCTAAACACAAGAAATTAAACTGAGTGGCAGGTGAATTTTAACACAGTCCTTCCAGTCAACACAACAAAGCAACAAAGCAAAAAATGAAACACACGAAGTATAAATCCAAGTATAAAATATATACAAAGGAATATTAATGCCAGTAAATTAGTCAACTGTTAAAATTCTGAATTTTTTCTTGCTGAGTTTTCCTAATACAGAGTGAAAAGCATTTTATATGTACTCATGGCACATATTAACTCTTGATTATAAGAATGTAATGCATATAATAAGATGTGCAAATAAAATTCAACAGTAAAGAACGTGAAAGAAAGAGAAGTAAACTAGGGAAGCTACTTAACTGACATCTGAGATAGATAATTTCTGTGTGAGTCTTCTACACATTTTTTCCACAGATCTTTCTGGCTAAAAAGATGGAATTGGACAGGATGGAATGGAATGGAATGGACCAGACTTGACTAGCCTAGCTTAGAATAGAATAGACATTTCAGGTGAAAGGTAGCTACAATGATTGTATAGTCCCACTGCAAGATTCATTATGTTTATTTCCTGTGACTTCCTCCAGTTCAGGCCTTGAATTTGATTAATTGTGCTGAGGACACTGAGCCTTTAAATTGCACTGTTGGAGCCCCATTTCCCCCCATTTATGGCCAAGGAGTTTCTTGAAGTCTAAATTTCATATACTTAAAAAACATTTTGATTATAGGTGTATAACTAGTGTCAAATTGATGAATTACTCCACTGGGATACTTTTTTAGCTGAAAATGTATGAAAATATTTTTCAAGAATCCAAATTATTTAAGAGAACAGTTTTCTGCATCCTGAAAAGGACTGATCCTAACACATTGTGGGAGGATCCTGAACAGTGCCATCGTCAAGTGCTTTTAACTGCTTTTCAGCTAAATACAGATTTAAACTGAAGTCATCAACACAATGAAAGCAAACTGCTATACAGATCACTACCAAGACTGTTTTCAGAGGTAAGGCTGGTTTGATGCTTTTTGGCTTAACATGCCCAGAAGAAAAGAGGAAGGAAAGGGATGCGGGAACACAGGCAAGCATGCAATTGCTCTTCATAGAGCAGCTTGCTTACACTTGCTTACACTTTTCCTTCACACTGAGTACTGCTGCTCTTCTCCTGCCCTGCTCTTTACTCTCCTGGAGTCACAGGCAGCCTTCTGGACTTTCAGTTCAGGAAGGCCAATAAAGGCATTACCAGTTTATGACTCTGAAATTTAATGGGGAAAACCACTCTGGGCCAGGCTTTCCTTGATATGAAATCCTCTGTTGACTAATTTGCAATGAAAGGTTCTGTTGGCTAACTGGCAGTGAAAATGGCTATAGAGTAGGTATAATTAAAGTCATGTACATTTCAAGAACACTATGGTGTTAAGAGAAAATCAGTTGCTAGTTGGGAAAAGGACAAAGTTAAGACAATTATATCTAGTTTTCTACCAGTTCACAGGTAGAACGGAGTCAACCTAAGCAGCAAAAGAAGTTAGAGAAGCCTCCATCTCTCTTGCACTGTCAAATTTATATAGCTGAGGAAGGAACTGAACAGATTTTCCCTCAGTTTGATATTATATTATATTTTTTCAACAAACTATAGTGTGCCACAACGTCCTGATGGTAACTGCCTACTGAAATGCTGTTCTGTTTCTGTCTTTGCTGTTTCAGGGCTTGAATGTGCAATGTGGTTAAAAACTGACTCAAGGTTTTGGCTTTGAGGAGATTAAATTAGTTTTTGGCACAGAGCAGTTTATACTGAATGAAGAAAGAAAGGACAAGAAAGTATTCCAAGCTTCAAAATGAATTTTTGTTGTTGAAAATTTTAAACTTGGCAAAAAGGCAAAACTCTGAAGATTCTGATCCAGAAAAACAATGAGTGCTGTTTTCAGTTTTTTACCGCTCTAAGTCTGGCTAAATGCAAAAGTGTAAATTAAAAAAAAAAAAAGTGTTAATATTTCTGGAAAAAAACCCCACATTCAAGTTGTTCCTGATCAGAAGGAGTAATCAGAATAATGAATGTTCTCAGCAAGTAAAACAAGAAATCCATGTCTCCAAAGAGCCATCAGCAGAGAAAAACAGAAATGTTTCTTGAAAGATTTTCAGAATCTCATATACTGGGAAAACTAATTATTCAACTACAGCTGTAGAACAATAAAGTTATTTTGGAATTTTGCAGTCTATTTTACAGTATACAAATGTCTTTAAAGCTAGGGTAAAAATGAATTTGGTTTATACAAGGCAATTTTTTTTTATCCTCATGGACTTAGTTTAGACACCAGTCTAAATTGTAACACAACTGAATGAAGCTATCTACTGAATACATCTGTGCACATGCATAGATTTTGCTTCTAATGTGCTGGAGATCCTTGCTAGCAGCTCAACACAACCTGCATATAACAGACAGTAGAGTGGAGGAGAGGTCTGAAAACTTTGTTAAGTTTGCGAAACCAAGTATTCAAAGGCAAGGTAACATTTGAGATCTGTGCTGTGTTTCCCCCCAGAGGCATTAACATTGCAATATATGCATACCTAGCAGCTCAAACTGGATCTGAATAAAGCAACATTAATGTTAAACTGGGCAGAGCACCCAGTGCCAAGCTTGTGTTAGCCTGTGTTTCCATGTTGCCTTCAGGAAAAGAATATCTGTGTAGGCTTAAAGCCTGTGTGTATGAACTGTAAATTTGTGACTATTTGTTTCTCCAAAATTTGTGAAAATTTTGGCTTGGCAGGAAGTGTTCAAGCTGAATCAACATTTTCATCATGGTTCTGTGTTTGTTTCACAGTTCCAGGAAAACTTAAACTGGATTTACTGTGTTATCAAACACTGCCCATCACCTCTCTATCCATGTCTTCTGAATACAATCTTCAGTTAGATGAAAAAATACTATTATATTTTATTTTTCCCTGGGAACCCTTCCTACTTGAGGCCACAGCAGCTGTGTAATGAGCACCTCGCTATTTAGCTACCTGGTATTTCTTCATTGTTTTTCTTGGCTTTATGTCTTACTTAGCACTTTCTTCAAAGCCTCTGTTCTGAAGACAAAACTGTTAATTTCCTTGTGGCTTTTTATTTTACAGTCTGAGTGCATTTCAGGTACACCTTAAATTTGTTTTCTTTATATTTTTGGCATGTGAGAGGTATGATTATTATTCACATTGTCTAGGTGGAGAATCAGGGTACAGAGAAACAAAGGTCTAGTCTTTCCATTAACTCTGTTCCCAGCTTACAGTGTTTAGGATCTATGTTTGGTTCCCACCCCTCTAAGATGTTAGCATTGCACTGTACAATTCTTTATGAATTCAAAGTACAGCTCCTGTTATTGATTTTGGCTGCAGGTGTGACTGATCCAAAGCTCTGCGAATCAAAATCCAAGGTCTAAACTGAGGTACCGAGAAAGCACATAATAAAAGTGGTATTCCCCAGCTTCACAATCTTCTTCACCTCTCTCTGAGATATTGCTTGTCAGAGCAATTCAGCTCTCCCCTGAAGGATCACCTGCCCAAAGTTTAGCTTAAGTGACTTGACCATCACCTTGGAGAAATCCTGTTGCAGAGGCTTGGATACATTAGGCTCCCTGGCCAGTATTTTTTGCCATAATTTGTGCCTTACCCTTTCTTTTCCTGGTGTCTGTACTTCAGCCTACGCATCTTTGCACCAACCAAAACAGGATGTCTAAGGAGAGCAACCACCTCCATTACTTCACTCTGATTCATCCCTGATGCAGGTGCATCCCGTGCCTCCAACGATACAGGGGAAAAAATAACAAGCAATCAGATAATTAAAGACTGTATCATAATGCATATACAAGGGGGTGTGCATGTGAGCATCAAGGTTACCCAGGCAGCACGAATTCTGGCATTTGTTACCTTTTGAGTGATTCAGTCTGTAACCTTGATAATTAGAGCTGATCAGCACATTTTTGGAAAATGCTGTTCTGCTGAAAGTGAAACAGTGTGCATGGACGTGAGAATTTTAACCAAAACACTGTTTCTAAACAATCTGCCTGGGCCCTGCTAATTCACTCACCTCATTACAAGGTGGACTTGGGATTTTTGCAGAGATCTCAGAGGTCCTGGCTCCAGGATTGACTCCTCAGGCATGTAACAGCACCCCCAAAGTTACAAGATATAACTAGGAAAGAGGGAGAAAGTACAGTTTTACCCAGTTATGGAAAGCTTGTTATGTACTTGCTTAATTTCCCAAGCTATCCTACTGCTTTTTCTGTTTTCTTGCATAGGTGTAAACTGAATCCTGCTCCCCTTTCAGAATACAGCAAAGGGTTCCATTGTTTGTTATTGTGCTGATGTTGAGAGAGATGGAAAGTGACCCGCTACTCAGCCCTTTGTTTCACGAGCTGAAGTACTGCCACTGCCCATGACATGGGACATTAGTGTGCTGGTTCTAGAAGGGGACAAGTCACTGTGACAGCAAATTCCACAATGTAAATTTGCCAAGAGTAGAGGAGAAAAAACATTTGCATTTCAGTGTTAGAAGACTTCAAGTTCTTGTGGGCTCAGCCTCTCCTCAACCTCAAGGGTCTTCTCTTTTCGCAGCCCCATAATCTCAGTTTAACTAATCCTAGTTTCTACTCTCAAAGCATCTCATTCCTCCCCTAATCTCCCACCCTCACAAATCTTCATGTTATCTCTCCTGCCTTTTCTTGACCTTCTTTTTCTTTCTTTCTTTCTTTCTTCCAGCAACTTTATAGAGTATAGGATGGCACCTTTCCCTCGTCTGTCTGCAATTCCAGCATCAGTTTCTCTCCTTGCTGTAACCATCAACAAAATGTTTTGAAATCCTCTGAGTGTTCTGTACTCTAGCCAAAGAGGAAGCTTGGGAGAGAGGTCCCAGCCTGGCCTCTGGTCTCTCTGCAGAAATCCATGCAGGTCAATAAAGAGAGAGCAACCTGCAGCTCAGATGAAATACTCCAATGTACAAAAAAAAACCAGGTGTGTGAGAAAACCCTGTGCTGACTACAGGTAGCAAGCAGAGCATGCTGCTATTATCTCTGGCAGTCAGTTATTCCAAACAAAAACTGAGGAAACTTACCCTTGGTGAAAGCAACTGTTCCCAGCACCGCCACACATAAATCCTGACGTCCTCTCTTTTTCAGGAGCTTTTAAAAAAACATTTTCCACCAAACTTCCCATAGTAGTGGAGCTATTGCCAATTCCAGGCTACTTATAACTGTAAAAGATTCATGAGGGATTTTTTATGGGAGGCCTTCTGACTCTGAAAAATCCACCCAGCTCTTCTGCACTTCATTATTGAGGGATATGCATTCACTTCACACCAGCCCGAGCACTAATCATAAATAAAGTGCAACAAGCACTGTGAGGGAATACACAAAGTTACATTTCAAAATGCTATGCATAATAATATCAAAGATGCGATAAAATGAGACAATAAGTGTGCACAGCTTTAATAAACTTAAAGCACAATTAATGTATAATCACTGACTTGCATTCAGAGGTTTTTTGATACTGCATATTGTTATTTTTACTTAAAGTTTTCACAGCCATCCCACTTTTTCATGTCTGATGTAAGGTTCATTTCTACTGCTAATAAAACAACTAACTTTTATTTTTTTATTGTTATAAATAGTTTCATGTCATGAATGTCTTCTTGATGAAATGCTTTTAGAATGTCTTTTCTACCTCGGTTCTTCCACTGTAAATTACAAGCTATACGGTTTCTTCACCTCTCCCCCTAGTGCTTTGAAATAACTGGGTTTAGTGTAAAGCTTTTCCTCTGGATCTGGGTGTTTTCTCCATCTACACTTTGCTTTCCCATCTTCCTAGCTGCCAATATTTCTAAGCTTTTATATACGTGATAGTTTTGTACAACTAAGCTAAGCAGCATCGGTGGCTTTCTACCTTCTTATGTTCATCCCTGTCATCGTGTACACCATTCACAGCTTCAAAGGTTTCCCCAGGGGTCCTAGCACAGTAGAAAATCCTGATTATAAGTGACATTTGAGTGGATTTTTAGAATTAGTGTATTAACAATTATACCCAACCTTAGGCTCTTTATTAACAGTATCAAGACTGGAGTCTAGTGCAGAATTCAATGCAGCTGTGTCATCTTTTCATGAAAGCAATTTCCAGTGTATGCATTGATCTTAACAGTGATCTAAGGATGGCCAAAGAGGATGGACAATTCTTTCTATTTTGCTAAATAGAATGAGGACCTTTGGCTTTTTCTGAAGGGTGAAACATGGCTGTAGTCAGTGAAGCTTGCTTCGTTTGAAATAAACGCCTTATTTGCCCTACACATTTCCATCTGAAATATTGAGGGCAGCCTGGGAAATATGCAGGTTTTATCTACAAGGGGTCCTCTGAAATAAATCTTTGAAAATCACCTAAAAATCAAACTGCAGTCTTAGAAATAAAGTAACCTCTATATATGCACAGATGATATGAAACAATAGAATATAATAGTTATAGGAGAGACAGTAGTTGTAGATGTTCGTGGCTTCATCAATATAGATGTAACTCCATGGAAAATAATATGACCAGGCATTTAGCAGTACACTAAACCACTTTTCATCTGCTGTGACATTTCAGCAGTTTTCCTTACTATTCCAGCTGAGGTTAAGACTGAACCAGCTGCCCAAGTGAGTATCTATGAACATCAATACTTTGGTGTCAGAATATTCTTATTTGCTTGTTTGTATGCCTGCATGATAATGAGTTACAATCAAGTGGGTCGTTCCTGAACTTGGATTAGAAGACCTAGTTGAGTCCTAAACACAAGATGGGCTCTGTTACTTGCCTCTGTCAGTGTTTTATTAGTGCTCCTGCTGTTGTATATAACAGAGAACAAATTTAAGACTAATGTACCTATCGAAAACACCTATGACTGCAGACGACAACTGCAGTGACTTCAGATATTGATTAACCTGTAAAAAAATTAATAACTAGTTTAACATTTTCTTTTACATAAGAAATACATTTGTTTTTAAGGACCTGCAGAATTAAAAATTAGAGAAGTCAAGTATCAGGACAAGGTGATTACTTAACATCTGTGACCAAGGAAAAGGCTCAAGGAGAAAAATCATCCAACATCTGCACTGTCGGTAAAATACTTGTAAAAAACACAAGTGAAGTGTGATTAATCACCATGGATGTATGATTGAGTCAATTGACTGTTACTTTTTCATGATGATTAATCAGCTACAAAAATTATAATTGTCCCACTTGTAGTGGCTGCATGCTGTGCCTGATGACATCATTTGGGCTACAGATACTCAATGAGTGGTTTTCAAAAGAATATGCAGATGAACCAGGAAGGGTGGGTGAGGTTAAAACTACATTTTGAAGATCATCTCTGGCTTTACTAACCCAAACTTGAGGTTGTTTTATCAGCTCACTGAATGGACAAATACTCTGTATCTGATGAATATCATCATCAGATTAAGCTAAAATCAGAGGCATGAATTTTGTCATTTAGCTTTATTAAATAATATTTATATTAGAGAAGCATTTGCAGGCAGAGAACAGAACCAAAATTGTTTTCATGGCATTAGATAATGAACGGTGCACTCTCAGCTTACTGTGTGAAGTGCATCTCAGAAAATAAAAAGCTTCCAAAATGTCAATGAAAGGTTTAGAAGAATGAATGTAGGTTAAGAAAAAAAAAGGAAAAAAAGGACTGAAATTGCTTGCTTTAGAGTGGGGGTGAATAGCAGAATATTGTAAGAGTATTGAAGAAAAAGAATAATAACGGGGAAAAGGCTATCTATTTACCCTTTCTAAGAATCAAAAGCATGGAGTCAATGAAAAACAAAAAATTTAAAAGCATCAAAAGAGACTTAAATATTCCCAAGTCTACCCAACTGAATTAATTAATTGCAGTTTGGGTTTTGTGACTATGTTTAAACTGTGTGATATGAGGGCCCATGTCAGGTTGGGAACTAGACATTCTCCATCTCTCCCCACCTGTAACCAGGACTTGGTTCCCAGGAGAAAAAACTTGGGCACATTACCTGGAAGCAAACTGCAGCATGTCTGGGGCAACCCTCAACCTGGACAATGATCAGAGAAGTGGGACTGTGCTGTGGAATCTAGACATAACCTTGAGATCAGGAGTATAATACAAAAATTATGAGGATAGTGACAGCTCTTGTCATTATAACAACCACCCCTGTACTTTTTAAAGCAAGCAGTCACGCTTTAGGGCATAAAGCAGCCACTTACTAAGGGTTTAAGAAGCAACTCCTTGTACAGGCAGGTGTTTTTACAGTTTTCTTCTGACAAGGTTTATTGCACCTTCCTCTAAAGCATCCAGGATTCAGCATCTGTCAGAGACAGGCGACCATGCTAGATGGATCGCTGATCTAATCCAGTGTGGCAGCTCCTATGTTCCTACAAAGAGTGTGCAAGCTTCATAGCAGATATTGGTTTTTGCATGTAAGCCTGAAAATGTCATCAAACTGTTGAGTGGGTAAAGTGCAGCATTTTATAAACATATAAGCCTCAAGGCTCCTAGGGAAAGATTGCTGCTTTGGGATCTTGGATAATCTGAAAGAGATGATGTACTAAGATGTGACACAATAGTCCAAATGATGAATTATTCCATGCAATTTTGCCCCATCAAGCTAAATTCAAATATATTAATGGACTGTGCAAAGGACTGTGCACTGCAAAAACCTCAATCCCTGTTCACTCACTGTTATTTCAAATGTCTTTATGCCTACAAAGAAATAGTTACTCACAGAGTACATGATCCTGCTTTAAACCTAAAGTCCTATTTAGGAAGGGATATTTTTAATGGAAAAATTCTTTAAAATCGTCAGAGATAACATCCTTGGAAGAATAACATCTTTTACACTCATTTAAAATAGATCTCAGGCTTCTTTCCAGTCTGTTCTGAGTAGGCAATACCTTTCTGAGCTGTACATAAAACCTCACTAATGATCTGTAATGAAGTGCTTTTTTTTGCACATCCAGCATTTTTGCTCTAAAGTTCAAGAAAATGGCAGCATTATTCCCCTTTTAGCACACTGGCTTTGCTTTTGAACTATAGCACTAAGTGCAAAACTACGAAGAATAATCTTGTATCTCCTCCTTAGGTTGTCACTATGTCTTACATCCACGGATCCTAAAGTGGGTTTATTCCTTGACTGTTAACCTTTATTAAAGCACATTTTTTAACAGCCACAGAAGATTTTATTTACTTGGTTGTATTTACAGAGATAGTGGTTATATTTACAGGATATAGTCTCAGTAACTTCTGGTATTTAGGAAAGAAAGGGAAACATGCGAGCTCTAGTCTCTCGAGTTTTCCTAGGTACCTACTAATTGTTAATTATTAGAGACTAACTAAGTCACTGAAGTGAGTCATTTGGCTGGTGTCTCAAATGCTGTCATTTACTACTACACAAATCAGCCTGGTGATAGAGTGTCTTTAAATTAGGTTACAACCATGCAGTTATTGGACAGGGAGTAATTGATAAAACCATTAGTAACACTTGTAGAGATAACAGCTAGCAAAATCATGCAACCATAATTATTCCTAATGGATATATGCTATAAATTGTGGCAAGGAAAAAAAAATCTTGCATTATCTTTCAATCAAATTTGACAGTCTTGGTAGATTACTCCAGACTAAATGCTCATGTATATAAAAAAAATGACCTATCAGAATATCTTTGGGTTTTTTCCCCCTTCTCCCTTCCCATCAAATTATGTGGTTGTGTTTTTTGGTTTGGTTTTCTTTTTTTTTTAATATAATTTCTCTCTGCAGTGGCTTTCAGGCTAAAGAAAATGCAGTCCTTCTCATTAGTTGCCTTTACCACAGTGTTTTGTATTTTCAGTCAGACACAAGACACGTTAAGACTTTTTGTAATGTGACAACATGAAAAGAATTACCAGTTTGAATAAATGATTCCAGGTTGCATTACATTTTTCCAAGAGCAAAATGTATTCTTTAATAATACATAAAGTTTTATCTGTATTCTGGTGTTAACATTTGTTTCACTGAACAAAGGCTTCTATTCTCACGGTTCTTCCTCATCCCCTTCCAAATTTTCTCCTATCAAAAAAAAAATCACTGGTTGTTTCAGTGGATTTCTCCCCCTTCCTCCATGAGTGACAAAAGAGCAGAAACTGCCTGTACTGACTAAAAGATCAGACTTATAGATCAGATGTATAGCTTGATTATATCTTCTCCCATGTGCAAATTGACATTTCTCAATCACACACATGAAGGGTTTAAGAGGAAATGGGTAAATCAGCAAAAAAAGGAAAAGCTAGTTACATATGGAAAATGATCACAAAATAATAACAACTTGTCAGAAGAGAGGTGCCAAAATTACTGGAGTTCTTCAGTACCTTTAAAAATACGTGCTTGTGGCCATTATTGTGAATTTCAAAAGTCACAGATAATTTGTACAGTAATTCTTTTATCCCAGGATACCCCACATGCTTTAATTTGCACATCTGTATATGTTTTATCACTCCCTTAAGAGGGAAAGCAACTCTGGAGCATAGCTTAGTTTGAGAGTATTCAAAGACTTCAGCTTCCAGGTCCTTGGTTCAGTATGACCCATCTGATGCTGCATCATCTCATAGAATCATAGAATGGCTTGTGTTGGAAGGGACCTTAAAGATCATTCAGTTCCAACCCCCCTGCCACGGGCAGGGACACCTTTCACTAGACCAGGTTGCTCCAAGCTGCATCCAATCTGACCTTGTACACTGCCAGGGGTGGGGCAGCCACAGCTTCTCTGGGCAGCCTGTGACAGGACCTCACCGCCCTCACAATAAAGAACTTCTTCCTAATATCTAATCCGAACTTACACTGTTTCATTTTAAAGCCATTCCCCCTTATCCTGTCACTACATGTCCTTGTAAGAAGTCCCTCTCTAGCTTTCTTGTAGGCCCCTTTAGGTACTGGAAGGCTGCTATCTTTGACTGATGGAAAAAAGTACATGTAACAAAAGTACTACTGTGATTAGCATGCACTGGTGCTCTTTGTCATCCAAGGAAGAGGGTTTGCCAATGCTGAACTCCCTTTGTGCAAAGGAGAGCAAAAAATTTGAGAAGAAGGTTTGAATTACTGATACTAGTCACACTGTTGTTTTTCTGGAAGTTAGCAGAGGAATCCATGCTTCTTGGTGTGCTATTCAGCACTGTGTTGCAAATGGGACTCCAAAAAACATGTTTTCCACCTTGCAGTATGCCTAAGGTCCAAAAAGGAGAAAGTGCACTGAAAAAATGCTGTTAAGAAATGATTTTCCAGGCTGGGAATACTATATGACTTTATCCAATTTGTAAAACCACGTGCAGTTCCACCCAGCACTGAATCCATCTACCTACACCTCATCCCACTTTCTCAGCCCTCATGGGCTGCATCTCTCTTACATCATGTTCTTACATTCCAGGGCACAAAAATGCAGCACTGGCAGAGCATCACACATCACAAATGGTGCATTAGATATCTGTTACTTTGTAGAAATGAAGGAATTTCTAGGGGTAATTTCCACATTTCTTAATGTAGAAAAACTACCCTGGTCCTTTTTCTTCCCACGAAAAAGCACAGACATGAAATCCAGTTAAGCCTAAACCCCATGGAATTGTGGGCACTTGGGGAATTTTATTTTCCTTCCTTTTTACTCTGACACACAGGTCGCAGTGAAGCTATCATTTCTATGTTAGCGAGACTTAGATTAGCTTAGCAGCATTTCTTGGCAACTCCTGAAGTCACACTAAAGTGAGTCATCAACATCTTAACAGCATGCCAAAATGATTCTGTTACTTCTACAAACAAGTACCCGAACTTCTTATTGATTTGCTGTATGCAGATTTAATGAAGATAAATCTGCATTTAGTCAGCAATGATAGCAGGCAGGAGCAAAACATTTGGCCATTTTAGAAATCTCAGGTGTTGCCTCTGTGTGGGAGCAGGGCAAATTCATTTTCCCAGTCCTGATAGAGGAATTAGTAACTGCCTTACTCTGCTGCAGGCAGGGCAGGAGCAAAGGTTCTGTCTTTGCTTTCCAGTGTGGGTGCTGCTCTGCTGGTTGTGTGGTGACATGTTGTAGTCTTGCAAAAACCTATTGTGTCCAACTCCCTGACTTGACAATCTGAACGGATTAGTTTTATGGCTGAAGCAAGGACATCTCCTTATGTATTATATGCATCAAATTTCAAGCAGGTAAATGCTATCCTCATCCTCAATGACCATATCCACTTGATTTTTCTTTCTGAATGATTTGTTGAATGTGCCTACAGACACATACATAAAATACTGCTTATTACAATGCAAAATTGGAATCCAGCCTAGACTTATGTGCATTTTTATGATACCACCCCAAAACATAAAAATTCCATTCAGAAATCAGGTTAAACATGCAAAAATATTTCATTAAACATCAAAACTGAGCTTTTTAAACTGCTTTGTGTGGATTATTAAGTGTTTATAAACCAGTTTTGAGTATAAAATATAACTTAGTGAAAACTAGTTCAGGTGAAACCCTTTGATTTTCTCATTGCCCTCTAAATTAAAAATTAACCACTCTGGCACATGCACTGTACCAAAGCTGTATGAGCTTTTAATACATCCAGACTCATACAAACCTCATACTTCCCTCGAGTAAGTTGAGTTTCTAAAGATTTAATTCAAGTTCCAAGGTCAAACTGAATAGATCTGAATTTCTTCTTAAAATGGGAGTTTCATTCCAATGAGGACTCGACTTCAATTTACTGCTTCTTCCTAAGTTGTGACAATATGGCACATAACATCACATGAAGATAGCAAATCAAATGCACTGACAGCACAATGCCGAAAAGGGTGCCCAAGAGCACACTGTGAAGGCTACTTGTAAGATAGGATTCCTTTTTTTAGAACCCAGTTTAAAAAGACTTTTCCAAATCACAGGGTTCCAGCTTTTAAGCAAATCCAGTACATTTCTTGTATCTCTCAGAGTGTCACAAGGGAAATGTGAAACAAAATCTCTCAACCACTTTGCAGGCAACAGAACTATATGGCAACAATATTTTCCCTTTTGTACACTTCAACACTTTTTAAAATTCACTTTCATGGAAATCTGGCCTTCTCCATATTTAGTTTAAATGGTAAGAAAATAACCACATAGTTTAGGGGACAGATTCTGGCCTCCATTCAGTCTGCTTTGCTGAGAAACTCCAGATTGGGAAATCGAATTTTTGCTTTTATGAACAGCTGTGTGTCTGGATCTGTGCTGTGCCTTCCCCAGTTTATGGAGGGAGCAGGGTGCTGTGAATGGAAGGTACCAGACTCAGTCACCAACTGACCCAAGTTAGCAGGGAACAAGTTACTGATATTCAGTATACTTCTAAACTGGGATGTGGGTTGGGGTTTCACCATAGGTGAGTAAAAATCCATGAGCCTTTCTGCCCCATATCACATCCTGTTTCACTCATGCCATTACTGTACCTGGTGATTAGGTATATGTGCCTACATTGTGCAGGGCAGTGCTCTGCAATGGGTCATATGCTAGGTCTCAGCAAGCTGGTATGTCTATGAAACAAAGCTCTGCAAAGAAACCAGGACACAAAGTCATTAGTGAGGCATTCCATCTGCGCTAATGAACTCTGTGTCTCAGCTGGCGTGGCCGCTGTGCTGCCAGGCCCAGAGCTGCACACTTGGGGACATGGTTTAGCGGTGGACGTAGCAATGCTAGGTTAACGGTTGGAGTCAATGGCCTTAAAAGTCTTTTCCAACCTAAATGATTCTATGATTCTGGGATTTGGAGCCAGCTTAGGTATCTTTCCAAGGTGCTGTGCTTCATAACTACTCCTATTGGAGAAATTCGTCATGCTTTTAATAGATCACCAAAGAATTAAGTAAGGATAATTAACCTGTTTGACAGATGAGAAAGTGAGGAGTCAGCTGTAACTAAATCAGATCCTTCTTTCACTGAAGCCAGGGGCAAAGCTTCCACGATTTGCAATACCTCATGTCATGACACTTGCCAAAGTCACACAGAAGGTCTGGGGCCAACTGGATGCAAAATTCTCATCTCCCAGCTCTCCAGATGTTCCTTCTTAATCCTTCTATCCTGCAAATTCCTTTTCAGTAACTATTCCTTAGGTACAAGACCCTGCCAGAGTCTGCTTCGTTGAGAGCTGTAGGTCACCAACACCCTGGATGTTTGCTTGTATCAACATAGTAGAAAGGCATAAGCAGGCACTGCAGAAGCTCCAGAGGGTGGATATTTCAACTTCTAGTCCTTAGAGAATCTCTAAGGACAGGTACATGCTTCAGGTAAGATTCATTCTTTTTTCATAGGAAAAAAAAGATTCAAATACCTGAGGCACATGTTCACAGTTACAACACACCAAAAAAAGATGACTTCACTTGAATTACCTTGTGTCTGATATTTTCTCCTTAGCCAAGTTGCTGTCCTTGGATAATTTCCATGCTCTTTCTGAATCTTTCCTACACTAAGGAAACTAAACAGTCCTCTACTGGTCGGACACTGAAATGGAAATAGCACTCTGTAATAAGCCCTCTAATTAATTACAGATTTTTTACAAATTATGTTCTGCATAAACTATTTGCTATAAAATCTGAAATTGTGCCTGTAGTGGTACGTTACTGGGGGACCTGTGCCTGAATTAGAAATGGCATGGGAAGAATGAGAAAGTGCATAACTGCAAGTCTAAGAACCACAAATTAAGACTTGGTAGGTTTCTATAAAAATAAAGCACATTAAGAAAGGCAATTCCAGGCATAGAGGATAAATAGTAATGAATGCCATTAAAGTTAAATTTAAAAAATTTTGCTCCACCCACTAAATGGGTATTTGCATGGTTTTAAGAACTTGTGCTAAGTTATGCTTAAATGCTTTTTTTTTTTTTAAAAAATTGCTCTGGTCTCAGCAGTATAAAGCACATTTAAAGTCAAATAAAACATAACTAGTGCAGTGGACTGACACGAACCTTTAAAAAGTGATTCAAAAGACATGCCATTTAGGACAGTTAACCAGGACAGCAGAATATATATATTTAAGAAAGCTAGAGACAACATTCAAGCTGCACAACGTTACCTTTGATATATATTATGGATGTGATATTGCTGTTCTTGAAAAGGTGACAAGATTGAACGCCTAAGTTCTCAGGACAAGCTGAGCATCTAAATCTATGAAGTCTAGAAAGAAAAATTGCTTAAGAGGTGATTTAATTGAAGTATTTGAAATTTTAAATGGAACAGATAATGTCAACATGAGCAGCTATTTTCAGGTCAGCACAAGAAGATAGGACAAGAGGAACATAAATGGAAATTAAAGGGGAACAAATTCGGAGCAGACAGAACTATTCAACCATGGTAAGATTAATAAACATGCAAAAAATTAGCCTGGCTAGTGAGGATTTGAGGCAAAAGGGCTGGTGTCATTCTGATGGGGTGTTCAGTGTGTGTTCTACAGGTAAGTAATAGAGGAATATGCTGGTGAATAAACCCACTATACCCTCCTATTAACTTTCCATCTTATTAAAATTGAATGCAATATAAAAAAAAAAAAAAATACTCCTAAAGTTCAAAAGTCTTTAACTGCTTTTATTTATGTCAAGATAATTTTTAGAGGTTGGTCCAGTGAGGTCCCAAGCTCACCTAGAAGACTACAACCAACCTTCATTCAGAGTGTGGCGTGGGAGATCTTTTCATTCAGCTCTTCAAACTCTATCTTGAATCATGTTAAAAAGTTATCTTGTTATAAAGTCCTTCATGGAGGACCAAATCAAACAAAATTATATGTAAAACTATACAATAAGAAGCATTTGATTCTGTAGGACAGAAATCTTTTCCTCTTGAGTGACTATAAAAGTGAATACATAACCTACACGTTTTTTTTTGAGGAGGTGTTAGAGGCTTCTCTGATAGATAAGTTAAGCATATAAGGAGATTTTGTGTATGTGTATATATATCACAGGAAGGAAATCTCTGAGAAAACTATTAAGAGTCTTTATCAGAATAAAATACGTAAAATCACATAACACTTGGTAATAAATGTCATAATAACCAAGGAATGGTTGTTCCTCAGCACACGCATAGTCCTTGCCATGAAATTATATATGAAAATATATATGTGGTGATACACTCTTTATTTATGTGTTACAGTTTACACAAAAGACTACCAGCAAATAAGAAAAGTTTTAAAATCCATGCTATTAAAATATTAACAAGAGTCTGAGATTTCCACTGAGGTGAGCATTGAAGCACAGAAGAGTGACAAACTATATATAACTTTTAGATCAAAAAAACCCAAAGCAACTCAGTACCTTTGAGGTCAACTAGAGAAATCAGTTTTTCAGAGTCCAAACACAATAAATAGAAGCAGCTGGACAAAGATTAGTGCATAATGATGGAGTGGATTCAAGGCAATATTGCACTAATTTTGAAAATACATGTCCATAAAAAGAAAAAAACCAAACCACACCACCCTTAAAGATAAATTATTTACTCGTAAAATTGGCATTTATTGGTAAAGATGATTCTTCCTCACTTCCCCTCTCTTCCACCATCATTTTAGTTCAATAAGCTTGGTTTATTTCTAGTAATACACTGGAATGTAAATAATTAATGACTGGAGTGAGCACTGTCTTCCTTACTTACACAAATAAGACAAGCATTTTTTCTGGAACCTGTACATAAAGCTCACTTTGTGGAGGTCTCCAGCAACCTGCTTGGCAGCAGGAATTGCCAAAATGCTGCTATTATAAACATCCATCTGTCAAAATTCCCAAATAAGAAGCTCTGGTATAACAATTTTAGAGGTGAGAATCCTGATCCATATTTTGGGACAGATGAATTCACATAATTCCTGTAAAAGAAGAAATCCCACAGTAACTAAACAGGCATCATAAAGCAAGGGCAGTTATTAATAATTTTAAATTTGCTTAGGTGTGTTAATGCACATTTAGATTATCAAAACAGCCTTAAGTGTTCCTTTGGTAATGTTACACAATAATCAGGAAGTCAAGCTTAATGGAAGCAATTTCATGCTTATAGTTTCAGTGTAAAGTGTCTTCTGTACCCCAAACCTGGAGCGTCTCCTGTGAATGTCACTGCATAGCAGTGCCAATACTGTTTTATTTGCTTACTTCATGTATGTATCTCAGCAACTGGAGATCAATTGCTTAATCTTCATGTATTTATAGTATTTGTACTGAAAATCAGTGTGACATAGAATGGAATGTCAGTAAACTTGCACATGCACACGCACACTCAACTTTATCTCCCTTTTGCAATTGGAGATTGTTGCAGAGCCCAGTGCCTCAGATCACCGCTTAAGGGAAGAGGTCAGACATCTACATTATCTGCAGGCAAAACACTGAGGGTCAAGGCAGTGTCACCAGATCAGAAGGAGCCCTTGCAATCCCTACTGTGATGCAGCTGTAGTGGTTCAGCTCATTCCCTCCCGCCTCAGAATGGACTACATTATTTATTTATTATCAGCCAGTAGTGGAGCTGTATCAGTGTTACAGTGCAGTAATAGTTTAGACAAGACTCATATTGCTTATAGTAATTAACAGATTTGCTTGTAAATTCTCAATAAATTAATTCAGTACTTAGGGAGTAAGTGCTATAATATTAGGAAAGATATGTATTTTTTTCCCTTGTAATTCATAACTGGAAGGTTGAAGTAACAGCTGTAAGGGCTTTTTGTCTTTAGCTAAGTCAGTAATTTTAGTTCAAGTAGGGGGTATTAATTAAAAAGACTGAACTTTGTGTTTGCCTTCCCTCACCAACATTTATATTTTCTTCAAATAACACAAAGCAACTGGTTGATAAGGGAATGTTTCAGTCATTTTCAATTAGCTGTAAAGTATTTTTTTACAGTAGTCTGGCTTCTGGTTAACTGACCAACAGAACAATGATGGCTATTTTATACTGCAGAGACAGTGCTGACAGGGGGTATAATGAGAGAAACTGTCTCAGATTTTCTTATTAACAAGTGTAGCCAAAGCCCCTGTTGGCCGCTCTAAATGGGTAATAGCATATTACTCTATTGGTAGAGGCCTTTAGGAGATTACAGACAAAGTTGGTTAATTAGTGGGATCTGAAGTGTTACTTCTAATGCTGTCCCAGTTCTGCAGTTTTCCTATGGTTTCTAATTATTTGCCTTTGAATAAGAACACAAGACTAGATTTCCCAACCTGATTATTTCATAAAATCTGAATGGATAATCAAGCACTGTTTATTTCAATCAAAATACAGTCAAATTGAACTTAACCACAGATGTATGAATACGGCAGATTTGGTATTGATATTGATTTTCCAGTAAATCATCTTAAGTTCAAATGATCAAAAATCAAGACAGGTCAACATCAAAGAAACAGGAATATTGGCATGAAAGCAAGCTGTCTTGATTGGTACAAATTAAAAGATCATTTATTAGTGATTATGCTGTATAATACTGCCAGTGCCAAATGAAAGCAATTAAGATGAAATGGGCCCCTGCAGGTACAAGGGTTAATAAAGACTGAATTCCTAATGATTTTTCCATTAATTATGAAGATGTCCACAAAACAGCTTTAACAAAGCTGTGACCACCTCAGACAAATCTTTGTAATCTGTGTAAAATGCCTCCCTTAATTGACATGTTGTTGGGATAATGTAAAGATTTAACAGCTCCGAAATCATTACATGCCAAAGAAGTGTACTTTGAGAAGAATGCAAGACTTGGGGTGTGGAAGAAGTGCGACAGCCAGAAATGTTTTGAATGGCTTGAAAAAAATCCATGTTATTTCAAGTCTAAAATGACATACATCTTTATTAGAAATCTTGCTGCACTTTTCCTAAAATCATGAAGCCTTTACCTCCCCAGAGTGCTTGTGCTTTTCAGGGGTTAGGAAGGAAAGAAGTATGAAATGGGAGAAAAACCAGAAAGACTGGGCAAAAGCGCTCTCTTCCAAATACTGCCATGGGACTAGAGAAGCTGCCACTACATGCACTTCCCTTTTGAGTAAAGATTTGCCCTTAAATACTTTGGAGATACGTAAGGAAAAATGCCTTACCTTGGAAAGTTGCTTGCCTGGATATGTCAGTTCCCCAGACTGTCATTCTGGGATCTCCTAACCCTAGTGTGTTGCTGGCTGGGTATTGACTGGGTATTCTCAGACCAAATGAAGAGTCTGACCTTTCTGTGGGAAGCGTAAAGCCAGTGGGGCCTTTCTCGCCTTTTTTTGCTGCTTATCAATGCAAACCCTTCTCTGATTGCTGCTGAGAGCAGGCTTGTCAGTCTTTTGGCTGTTTCTTGCTTATTCGTGGAATTTCCTCAGGCTTTTTAAAACTAGTTCTTTTGCATTAGTATCATCATTACCTCTCATCTGTCAGTTAATGGGGAAAAAACCCAAAAGATATAAAAATGAGGAGATTGCTTGGATGCTCGATTAGGCACCTGTTGCCTCTCAGCATTAAGTTAATTTCCCTGCTAATTATACATGTTTTTCATACCCTCTGTCTCTCAGTTTTCTGTTTTCAAGATGACATCAGTTTTTACATGGATTTCAAAGCAGTTGGAACTGCATGAAGGGAACACCAGACTATTTGCAGATGCCTATATTCTCAGGCAAAAGATGGCTTTCCTTCCAGACCACCTCCAGACATTTCTTTAGACATACAAAAATTTAAGTCACCAGAAACCTGTCTAGTTGTGCAGACATCATCAAAATGAATGCTTAACACCAAAGATGGAGACATGCTTGTACCTGCTCCAAGCAAAAAGAAATCCTGGAAAGGCCGTGTTATGGAAGCAATCACCTATAATGGAATATTGGGAAGGTACAGTCAGTCCAGAGAGAGTAGAAGGAACCTGCTACAGAAGACCTTGGCTGACTCAGTAAAAATAGGGATAAAATGAAACTTTTCAAAATTCTTTGTGTTGTTCCCTAATTCGGAAGTTAAACCAACGATTTAATCTGTAGCCATGTAAAAAGAGAACAGCTAAAGAAGATACAACATTGCTAATTAATTAAGATGCATCCAGGATTGAAAATATTCCAGGTAGAGCCACAAAATCGAACAAAAATTATGGTTTCCAATTAGAACAACATCAGCTGTAGAGGCAAGGAGAAAACGTGAAATGGTTAATACGAATAAGGGTACCACATCTGGGAAATAAAATTCAAGCTTCATGCATTTTGTGATAAAGATATTAATTCTAAATTTTTAAATTAGCACAAATATGAAATTGCTAGATTACTACTTTTGAGGTAAGACAACTTTGTTGTTCAAACTGTTGCTTGAATTTCCTTGGTGGGAAAGAAGTTACAAATGTGAAGACAATTTTAAAGGTTTCAGGGAACACTGGCTAATACAGACTGCAAATTGGTTCATGTCATACCAAAGAGGAGACCTATTCTGGATAAAAATGAAGAAGAGTCAATACAGATTTTGTAGTTGGAAGTCAATGCTACTAGAGTTCTTCAAAGAACGGGCATATGGATTAGTCTACATTTATCAGTATGATAAACATGGATTTCAGACGGGAGTTGGTAAAACATATTTAGAATGAATTGGCATCTGGAGGTTCCTTTCTCTCCACTGACCATAGAAGTTACCTAGATACTTGTTTGGGTTTGGACAACTAACTTTTACAATCCATATCTAAATCTGAAGTATTTCCCAGTCAGAAAAAATCTGGTGCTGAACTGGAAACTAGATAAATCCAAACCACTGAATAGCGTATGTGGTAACGACTTCTTCTTCGGCAGGTGGTAAGCTTGCAAACACTGCTGCAAAGGAGGATGAACTTAACTTTATCTCCTGGAATTTTTCAAAACCATGAAGTCTCAGCTTCTCCAGGAAATCAGGTGTTTGTTACTTCGGTGGACAGTAAAGGTTTTTAATAAGGTGTCTTTTTTCAAATGAAGATTTCACAAGAGGCAATTTCTTTGTACAACAGGAAAAACCTACCTGCACTTTAGAGACCTTATTCAGTTCTGAATGATTTCCCAGCACTCTGAAATAGGGTACTGTTTAGATGCAACACCAGTTCAAACCTAATTTGAAAGAGAATTGTGAAAAACAGAGAATGCCAGGAAAAATTTGAGTGTATACAAAGATCATACCAGAGCCCTAAATGTTCACTCTTCATTTGAAATGTTTTGACCACATCTGATTAAAATGCTTAAACACTGAAAGTAATATGAAGACATATTAATTGCTACAGGTGATACCTCTAAATCCTGCATATCCAGAAGAGATGGAGCAAATTCAAAATACGCATTTTGCCCATTGTCCCATACGGACTCTCTAGTTGAAAGCACTTAAGGAGAAACAGTCCTGAGGATGTTCAAGAAGGAATAGATACAAGAGCAGTTTGAACAGTAGGGTGAAACTTATGCAATATGTCATGAAGAAAGAAGCCAAACACTTGATTGACAGAAGAGTGAGGCTGGGAATCTAGAGATGGGAAAACTGACCAGCAGCTGCTCATGGCTTGGAGCCCAGGTGCAGAAGATGGAAAGACTGACCACTTTCTTTCTGTACCCATTTCCCCACTTGCTTCTTGCTCCTTAATGTACCTCTGGGATTGCTGTATAACAAAAATGTGCTCCTTCTGCTCCTTGTACCTCCTTGTTCCCTGAATCTTGCTGACCCCTATGTGCCAACTTGCAAATCTAGGGTTTTTCCTCTAGTCTTTAGCCTTAGCCCAATTTTCTCCCACTTTGTTTCAGTGATTCTGTGGTTCTCCCATTTTCTGAACTATGTTTCTCACAGCTCCTGCTGTCAGTGCAGCTTTTTGATTTCTCTGAATTCTCTCTAGCTCAAGTGTCATATCTCATCTAAATCCCTAATGTTCACTAATTGGACTAATAATCACTAATTATATGTACTGTGCAAGTACATATTGGCATTTCCTTGACATGAGTTGGGGTGATATATTTGGAGAAAAAAGACTGTGTTTCATGTGTGAAAGTTACAAGTGAATATCTAATTGGTCTCATCCTACAGGGTATTCTTACAAGAGCAAGTACTAAACAAAAAACAAACAATTCTGATATAAATAATCTATTTAAGTGTGAAATTGGATTTTCAACATAAAGATCAAATTCATTGACTTCAGCAATGTTACATGAGGGATAAATTGGCCTTTTAGTCATTTTATTGCATCTGCAATCTCATACCTCACACCTTATCTTTGTCTGATCTGATATCAAATACTTACTCATACAGCAAATAACTTATTTGACTCTTAAGCAAAAAGGCACCAAATTCAAATGATATCTGCTAGACCAATAAATATAAAAAGGCTGCCAAATATGCGTGAATAAATCCCCATAATCTTACTTCTTAGATTTTCATCCATACATGATATGTTAGGAAGATTGTTATAGAGGAACTGAGTCTGATTTACATCTCTATGGTATAAATCAGGAGTAGCTTTTTGGTAGTCAGTGAAGTTACACTGGTTTTCTTTTTTTTTTTTTTAATTGTTTTTTAGTTTTTTTAAAAAGTTTCAGCACTGTTGGGTTAACAAACACCTAAAAAGTCGAAAAATATTCAGATTTCATTATGATTCTTTTCCTGCATAATTAAAAGTAGGCTTTTTCCTTGACTAATTTAATTCTTGCTTATTATAGTCACTGATTTTTAGGACTCACTGGGGGACAGTTTTGCAAAGATGGTAGGTGAATCACCAGTGAGCAAAGAATTTTGGGAAAGAGCAAGCTTTATATCAAGCTAATATCTATTACTTCTGTATGTAGTTGTGCACATACATGGATTTCAGAAATATTTATTTATGTATAATTTTTCACAAGTTGTGCACATTTCACACTTGCAATTGATGCAGGGTTAAAACTTGTGGTGATTTTCATCTTTGTGGTTTGTCAGCATTTGTCTAAGGTTTATAAAATGGCTGTGAATTATGCAATGAAATATTATTTGTTGATGACACAAATAAAAAGGCTGATGAAGAGAATTATGGCCTGACATTTAACATGCATGCTCATAGCCATACACATTTCAGTCATTCCAATCAGAAATAGGTGTGAGTACCTAGCACTGCACTGAAAATGCAGTTGTGAACCATGCTGTAAACTGTCACAAGTTGTTAGAGTTACAAAAACAAGGATCTGCTGCTGAATGTTCAAGTTTCTATAGAAGCTCAATACCTGCTTTTGGGTTCTACCTAGTCCACACACTATGATTATGTATTTTCATGCGTATTAAATCAATGTATATTATTTAGTCATCAGTTCTTTATCTAGTTCCAGCTGATAGATAGTCTGTGAAACAGCAGCTTCTACACAGGGAAAAAAACAGCCATAATTGCCTTAAAATGAGTATCATAGGTTCACTTCCTCACATCCTCCTTTCCTAAACAAACTTAAGAATTAAGAATCAATATCAGCATAACGCAGACTTGCAGATGCTTTGAAACATCATAATAGCTAAGCTAAAAGTGGATTTCAAGTAGCACCTGCAGAGCTTAGTGTCATTATGTAGACCTAATGACACTCATAAACACATAAAGTACTGTTAGATGTCAGTGTCATTTCTGGTTGTGGTACACCTTGAGGCATAGCCAGCCCAGATTTGATAGTTGTCTCCTGTCTGAGACCTTACCAAAAAGTATGGTTAGATTAATGTTCATTGTTTCTTTGCCTTCCGGGATTTGTGGCTCTCTTCTGTTGCTTGTGACCATTGTTGATGTTGTGTATATGCTTAGAACAATATTCAAATTATAACAGCTTTTTCTTTTCATGTTTATATATATATATATGATATAGTCTCTGACATCAGCTTCCTACAGGACAGACCTTCCTCTATTATCTTTCTGTTAAATAAAATTTGAGAAGGTAACAAACCCTGGTTCTGCTAATACCACTTCTCTATTTCCTAGTGCCTTATAGTGTGACCATCCTTTTTCCTTTGATTTTAACAGTGTTTTTCTGTATCTTTAATCTGCTAGATTAAGGGTATGAGAACAAAATTTACCTATTTAAACACTTCCCTGAAAACCGCTTAAATATATGACTATGAAAATACAGCTAATTGTCATACACTACTAGGTCGGGTAGATCATGTTTAGCAAAGCAGATCCTACTTTGCTGTTTGCTGCTACAGATCCTACTTAGCAGATGTGTCTTCCAGTCAGGTTACCTGAGTCAAGAAGGAACAAATATGAGACAATAAATATCACTACACAACTTTTTACCAGGAAATTCATTTTCATAACGTCAAATTTATCCAGCAACGCTGGAAAACAGAGGCCTGAATCATGGGATCTATTTTGCTCAACATTCCCATTTGCTGGGAGACTATCCCAGTACTCATTAAATTATTTTATTTTCTTGATTTTTCAAAAGCAGCATGTTTCTAGAAATCTGTGCCCTTGGTTTGATGAACCGAATGCAAATTGACTTGATCAGAGGGACAGAGAAATGTATACAGAGCAGGAACTATAGTTCAAGATCTCCTGCCCTTTTTAAACCTCACTTAGGCCACTGTTTTCCATTACAGATCCCTTTGTTTATTATGATTTACCTCTGCATGACCTTAATCTTGCACAGTATGCAGAAAGAAGCAAAAGCATATTACCATCTATTACCAACAAGAATAGGTAGTATGTATAATCTCTATTACGAAGGTTATAAAAGTCAACGCTCTTCAGCTCTGGTTCCCGCAAGGGATTTCACACCATTAAAGAAATAGCAAAGTCTAGGTGCAGAGTGGCTATGAAGACAGTGCAGGTTGAAATGCAACATACACCAGGGTGAGGGGACTCTTCAGGTCCCTCCTAATGAAACTCAGAACAGATGTTGGTGCTGCCCCCTCAGTTAGCTTTTCCTGCTTTCCTTTTCCTTCTTTTCCTTCTCTATTTACCAAGGCCTGTAGTGACAGGATAACAAAGAAGCATTTTAAACTGAAAAAGGGCAGGTTTACTGTGGACCTAAGGAAGAAATTCTTTACTGTGAGGGTGGTGAGACACTGGAACATATTCCCCAGAGGAGTTGTGGATACTCTATCCTTGGAAGTGTTCAAGGCCAGGTTGGATGGGGCTTTGAGCAACCTGGTCTAGAAGGAGGTTCCCCTGCTCACGGTAGGGATGTTGGACAGGACATCCCAGAAAGAGATGGGTAAAACCTAAAACACTGATTTGCTAAACAAATGAACATTTACACCTGAACAGTAGAATTTTTTTGCACCTTAGCATTTTACCTTTTATCTGCCAATGTTCATGTAATTTAGAAAGCTTGTGTTGCATTATAATATTCTTTTTTCTCTCCTGTACTTAGTGCGCAACTTCCAGTTATGCTAATTGACGTTCCATGCATAAATTAAAAATATAATATGCTAGTAAAGCTGGATAGTAACTCAGAATGCCCTGAAAAGTAAAGAAAAAAAAAACCAACAACATTAAAGAGATCTGTTCTAGCATATGTTATTTCAATATTTTATGAGGGGAAAGTTACAAAAAACTTGTGACAGGTGAGAAGCATGAGAAAAGACAGTCATTCTCCAGTTGAGATATCCATCAGACTCAAATACCTTTAACCCTGGTAACCTTTTGGAGATAAACCCAGATTTACAGTATGGGTTGAAACCAAGAAATAAATTAGTTTAAATGCTTATATACATGAATTCATTAAGATGATTCTTTTTTTTTCTTTCCACAAGGCCAAAGCATTTGATCACTGACATCTATAAGAAAACATGCTGCATCACCAATTTTAAAATGTTTGCTAAATTTTCCCTATAACTACATTTCTTTTTCAATTTCTAAAAATATATTTCAATAGACTTGAAGCAGCTAAAGCCAGAAGCATTGCACTGAAATACAGACAGTGTAGAAATGCTGTGTTTAGAAACAGAACACAGTTTTCTTTGCCTACTAAATAAGCAGTTAGAGTACAAGAGAACATTCCAATAGATGAAAAAAAAAAAGAAAAAAAAAAAACTGGAAAAATACAAGGACATTCTGAAAATAAATATATATATATAAATACATGCAAGTCAACACATTTAAGTTCACATTTTATGATATATGACTGTAAGTGAAAAGAGTTCAGGCATGTCCTTGCCAGATCCTAGTTAAAATATTGCTGGCTAGACAACAGCAACAGCAAATTCTTTACAGAGAAAGATATGATAAGGCAGTGAAAAAAATTAACTCTAAATACAATGTTCAGACCTCTCTTTGCCTTTCACATTCTTCTACAAAGCTTTTGAAGGTCAAGAAGGAACTACGGGCTTAGGACTGTTGCTATTCTAACGCATGGCTAACGGGCTATCTATTCCATTTTACAATGCTAAGGCCTGTTGAGTTACATACAACTGTGAAGGTTTTCCAGCAGCTAATATAGAGAAAAAAAGGGGCAAAATCCCCTATGTTCATTCTAAAGGTGCTAGGTGTCACTCGAAATTATTGCATTTCCACGTCAGAAGCCTGGGTCTAATAAAAAAGAGGTGAATAATAAAATGTCCTTTCACTCTGCTAAACAATTACAGTCCTTAACACTTACTACACAGTTCTCAGCAATTGCCGATGTCCACTTTTTATAAGAGAACTAAGTGTCAGAAAGTTTTCTTTTTAATAGATATATTTCTAAAAAGGTTCACAACCAGTCCTGTTTGTTTTAGTCTTCTCTTTCACTATTTCCATTTAAGAGACAAGGTATTGGCTAAATTAAATCTGAACATTAGGCAATGGTTAGTCATGCTTCATTTAAAAAAACCAAACAAACAACAAAACCAAATTCAAAAAAAACCAAAAATCCCAAACCAGCTGATTTGTAGCATATTAATTTAAACTAGATATTAAAATTACAAAGATACTCACAAAAAATAGGATAGAGATTATATCCCTTATTCCTAATTTACTGACATGTGCTGTTGTTTATCGGAGAAATAACACTTTTCATATTTTTTTCCTTTCCATTAATTTAGTTTATTTGTTGCAGAATCCCTTGCATATTTTTTATATTTCATTAAGACGCTTGCAAAGATAATAATTAGAAAATCAGTTTCATTCCCCTTAGTTTTCCAGACCACAGCTGAAAATCTTTTCAGTTTCTGAGATAAATGGCTCACAATTTTATTATTTTAGTTTTACCATGTCTCCAATTTTATTATTTTCAGAAAACTCTGTATATATTTGTTAGAATTCCAGAACAGCATGATTGTGCCTCATGGTAATTAGAATTATTTACTTTTTAGGTGCTATATTAATTTTGTCTCTCAGGGACACTAAACCATATCACTAAACCAACTAAACCATGCCAGTTCAAGGCTGTGTCCAACCCGGCCTTGAACACCTGCCAGCAATGCAGCATTCACAACTTCCCTGGACAGCCCATTCCAGTGCCTCACCACCTGCACAGTAAAGGATTTCTTCCTCATATCCAATCTAAACTTCCCCTGTTTAAGTTTGAACTCATTCCCCCTTCTCCTATCGCTACTTGAACTCATTCCCCCTTCTCCTATCACTACAGTCCCTAATGAATAGTACCTCCCTCCCCAGCATTCTTATAGCCCCCCTTCATATACTGGAAGGCTGCTCTGTGGTCTCCACGCAGCCTTCTCTTCTCCAGGATGAACAGCCCCAACTGTCTCATCCTATCTTCATATGGGAGGTGCTCCAGTCCCCTGATCATCCTCGTGACCCTCCTCTAGACTTGTTCCAACAGTTCCATGTCCTTTCGATGTTGAGGACACCAGAACTACGCACAATACTCCAAGTGAAGCCTCACAAGAGCAGAGTAGAGGGGCAGGATCACCTCCTTCGACCTGCTGGTCACACTCCTTTTGATGCAGCCCAGGATATGGTTGGCTTTCTGGGCTGCGAGCGCACACTGCCGGCTCCTGATCATTTTCTCATCGACCAACACCCCCAAGTCCTTCTGGGCAGGGCTATTCTGAATCTCTTCTCTGCCCAGCCTGTATGTGTGCCTGGGATTGCCCCGACCCAGGTGTAGGACCTTGCACTTGGCATGGTTAAACTTCATCAGGTTGGCATCAGATCACTTTACAAGCATGTCAAGATCCCTCTGGATGGCATTCCTTCCCTCCAACGTGTCACCTGTTGTGATTTAAGCTGTAAATCTCATACAGTCCATTCACTCACTTCTCCCTCTTTCTTCCCCCCCACTCCGATGGGAGGGGGTGGGGAATGGGGAGAAGAATCAAAAGAATGTAACTCCCACAGGTTGAGATAAGAACAGTCCAGGTAACCGAGGTATAACACAAATCACTACTGCTACCACCAATAATAATAATTGGTCAGGCAGGATTTCCCCTTAGTAAAGCCATGCTGACTTTCCCCTTAGTAAAGCCATGCACTTCCTTCTAGTTGGGATGGAACGTTCCTGAGCCTGTGGTAGGTGATCCTTGAATTTCAACCAACAGCCGTGGGCCCCCCTGCCCTCTAGGGCTATGTCCCATGGAATCTTACTGAGCATGTTCCTGAAGAGGCCAGAGTCTGCTTTCTTGAAGTCCAGGGCAGTGAGCTTGCTGCACGCTCTTTCTCACTGTCCTGAGGATCTCGAACTCGACCATCTCATGATCACTACAACCACGGCTGCCCTGGAGTGTCACATTTCCAACCAGTCCTTCCCTGTTGGTGAGGACGAGGTCAAGCACGGCACCTCGCTTTGTCGGCTCCTCTATTACTTGCAGAAGGAAGTTGTCTTCCACACAATCGAGGAACTTCCTGGATTGCTTGTGCCAGGCCGTACTGTCCCTCCAACAGATATCAGGGTGGTTGAAGTCCCCCATGAGAATAAGAGCCTGAGAGCGTGAGACTGTTCCTATCTGTCTACAGAGTGCTTCATCCACATAATCTTCTTGATCAGGCAGTCTAACAGATCCCCACAATAATGTCTCCCATTGCTGTTCTAACGAATGTGAGGCTTTGGTCAGTGTTTTCCTATTATCCAATAATACTGTAGGTTACAAAAGAATGACAGAAAGAATTTCATACTAAATAAGTCAGGTAACATTTTACTCATCCCCATTAGAATTTGATGAAGTGAAAGAACTTGTGACCAGTTTCTTCATTTGAATCCTCAGGCCCTGCATAGCTAAGTCTTTTACTTCTGCCACCTGCAGAAATCAAACCAGTCTTGTGATGAGTAATAGCCAGCTGAGATGGTTCCTTCTGTTTCATAGGAATAGGGAAGGATAAAAAAACCCAGCCTTCCTCTGTACCTTAGCCTGTGCTTTTGCTGGTTTGATATTTGTTCCTTTTTGGGTACTCTTGTCATGGTTTAAGCCCAGCTGTAAATCAGCCACACAGTTGTTAGGTCACTTCCCCCCTTTCTCCCTCCGCTCCCGGAGGGGTGGTGAGGAGAATTGAAAGAATGTAAGTCTCACAGGTTGAGATAAGAACAGTCCAGTGACTAAGGTATAACACAAACTACTGCTGCTACCACCAATAATAATAATAATAATAATCATAAGGGAAATAGCCAGGAGAGAGAATATAACTGCTCACCACCCGCCGATCGGTATCCAGCCCGACCCGAGCAGTGATCTAACCCATCCGGGTAAGTGCTCCCAGTTTATATCGTGGGCATGACATTTTGTGGTATGGAATGCCTCTTTGGTTAGTTTAGGTCAGGTGTCCTGTCTCTGCTTCCTCCCAGCTTCCTCTCCTCCCTGGCAGAACATGAGACTCAGAAAGTCCTTGGTCAGAATAAACATTACTGAGCAGCAACTAAAAACATCGGTGTTATCAGTGCTGTTCCCAGGCTGAAAGTCAAAACCACAGCACTGCACCAGTTACTAAGAAGGCAAAAAGTGACTGCTACTGCTGAACCCAGGACAACTGTGAAAAGAAATATTCATAAGCAGCCTTGCATCCTATACTTCACTAAATCAAAAATGTTTCTGAGATGGTTAAGCCAAAGAACATGAATAAAACTGAGTAAGCACAGCCTGCTTTTAACTGTGTTTCATCATCAGAAAAAAAAAAAAGGAAAAAGAAGAAAGAGAAAGGACAAGGAAACCATCAGTAGAGAGGAAAAAGTCTATATATTATTTTGAATTGCCTTAATAATGTATCATAATTGCAGAAACAACCTTGAAAAATGAATACAGGAGAATCATAAAGATATCCAGGAATGAAAAGCGAGAAGACGCAAGGAAAGTTCCTTTTATTCCTCTATTAGCTATAGCCCAGAGAAGGTATTTGAACAGGAGTAACATCACAAGAAATTTACGAAGGACTGAACAAAACAAACATCTTTAGCAGCATCTTTCCACTTATCTCAAATTCCTTTGAATCAATCCAACAACATGTAGGTTTCAATTTCAGGCCATGCAACCCAGCAGTGCAATAAACAGCAGTAAGTCTCACGACTTACTGAACCAACAAGAACATACACACATCTTCCTCAAAAGAGCCAGAGCACCTCAGTTCAAGGCATTAATGCTGCTGTGAGCAGTATTTATCACCACAGTTTAGTAACTCTCTAACATATAATTTAATTGAGCTGGAGAGTATTGTGTTGTGGGAATTAGAGAGTCTTGGGTGGTAGTTATAAGACATGAAGCTGAAGGCCAAGTGACTACCAGCTCTGAAAGATACAGTTATAAAAGTAGTATGCCTTCAGAAACACACTGTCTTAGAGTCTTTTCTTGCTATTATGAAGCAGAATACATAAATAGCACCAAACATGAATGCAGAAGAAGGTATTTAGTAGGGATTACAGTCATGGTTAAAAAATGAGTCTTTATTAAAAATTTCCCAAGCTTCTCTAACTTATGTTACTAGAGTGTAAAATTCTTCACACAGGCAGTTCTTGCCTTACAGTGACAGTACCTTCCAGGCAGGTGAGCAGTGGTAAATTGCCCATCTCTTGATGAGCTGGTAAGGTAAGCAGCCTACACAGTCTCTCCAAAGATGTCATGAGATGTACCTTAGGCTTGGTCTGCTGGAGGAAAAGCAGCAGTCATGGGCTTGTTTGGATGGGAAAGAAGGAGAGGTGTGTGGTTTGGAGCGGGAGGGTTTCTGGAGCTCCAAACGCACATTTGAAATTTTGGGTGCTTTTTCAAAGTGAACCTGATCTCAAAGTACACAAAGGTTTTACCCAACCTTAGATAAAAATATTATGAAAAGTCAGTGCCCTTTTAGCACCTGTCAGAGAATAGGGAAAAAAACCCTCAGAAATGCTGTGAATTTTCACTCAAAATGAGTTACAAAACACAGACAAACTTTCGTTATTTTTTTACATTTGCCAAATATTTTATTAATCTCCAGGAAACACTTTGTATGCAGTGTGCTGAAGCATTTTGTTGCTTCGTTAAAGTTTTAAAAATTCCTTATGTACAAATAGAGGAAGTTTAGAATTGTGTTCAATGCTAATGTTTAATTCAAGTTTCACATCCACATTTACACAGGTTGTGTCTGCACTAAGGTTTTGATCTGAGCAGTAATCAAGTTTTGAGATAAAGCTTCTATCTTCACCAACTGAAGGTTGCTTTGCTTCACAGGGTCATCTTAATGAATGAACTGGTTTCCTTTTGAAGGGCTCAGGTGTGCACCAAGTGTGATCCAGTCACTAACAGAAACACCAGTAGCTGCTACTCTGAACAGCATTAAACTGTATGCAGGGTTGGGATGTTCAGTCCAGGGGACAAGCTTAGGTCTTGTGTGAAGCAAAACTCCTAAAATGTGTATAACAAGTGTTAAGACCTCATCATCACCTATTTTGGCCTACTGAACTACTCCTTCTGTGCTGAATTACTTGCAAATGCAAACATAGCCACTGACCACTATATGATGATACCAGCTCTGTTCAGATTGGAGTCTGGGAGAGGTTTGCAAGGAATGCAACATGTGAACAGATACAAAGTGCTGAAGTGCTTGCTCTTATCTTTTATAATATCAAATACTGTTGTATTCCTCACACAAAGAAAACAGATTTTTTGTTTTGTATTTGTTTTAACGTGAATTATGTATAAAGTGTTCTGATACAGGGATCTAATTTCAAGATGCAGTGGGAAGACATACTATTCCACAAATATTTTTGACAAATCTGAAAGCTTCTCCTTCTACATTAAGGTAACTCATGCCTGGAGCTTTTGATGAAAACTGAGAGGAATGTACCTGATAACCTCATTGCTGGGGAGAAAGGATTATTTTGTCATGTGATCTGAAGGAGAGACTTGAACCTGTTTTGGCCCAATATTAAACCAGGGAAGTTGTAAGTTCAAGACTGTGCCTGTCCTTGTCTGTACTGCAGCATTCAGAAGCACTTCCCTCTGACCCCATCTGTCTGTCTGTGCCTTATCTCTATGCCATTGTGATATCCAGGGCAACACCAGGTTTCTGCATAAAGAAAACAGGCTTGCTTACCTTGGAAAGGAGCTGTGAAATAGCCCAAATACATGTTTGTCTAAAAGATCAAAGACAGGATCTTCCTGGCACATCTCTACAGAAGTGACAACATTGAGCATTTTTGTTGCAGTTGTTCTGCTTTGTGTAACTACTTGAAGCTTGATCTCCACTGTCTCAGTCTTCTCCAGATGTTCATCTTTCAAGTTAGATACTGGCTTCTGCTTCTGTTTGCTTGTGGCAGTTAATGTAAAGTAGCTATTGGGATCTTGTGTTCTCAAATTTGGCCATATAGTCAATCCTTTTTATCCACCTTTGGGCTAACCATCAGTGGTGAATTTTCCAACTTTTCCAAAGGTTGAATGATAAATGTGTCCTGTCAGTGTTACCAGTAGCTGTTATCTAAGCAATGACAAAACCCAACACATTTTAGTAAAGGTGAGCAACTTCCAGTTCCTTCCACTCCACAAGACAGTGAAAGCAAAGTGATCCTCTTCCCTCTGTAGTTCTATATTGAAATAACACCTGTGCTGAGGTAAATACCTTTGAGAATCACAGCAGCTGGGAATTAAGCCAGCATGAACTGCAAATAACTTGGCCACTTTTAATAACTTCAATACTGTAACGGTTTAATCTCAGTCAGCCACGCAGGCTCTCTCTCACTCCCTCCCTTTCCCCCACCCCTGCTCCCAGAGGGATGGGGAGAATCGAAAGAATGTAACTCCCATGGGTTGAGATAAGAGCAGTCCAGTTACTAACATATAACACAAAACCATTACTGCTACCACCAATAGTAGTAATAATGACAAGGGAAATAACAAGGGAAGAGACTACAACCGCTCACCACCTGCCAACTGATACTCAGCCCAACCATGCAGTGACCTATCCCTTACAGGTAACTGCTCCCAGTTTATATAGTGGGCATGACGTGCTGTGGTATGGAATATCTCTTTGGTCAGTTTGGGTCAGGTGTCCTGTCTCTGCTTCCTCCCGGCTTCCCCTCCTCCCTGGCACAGCATGAGACTCAGAAAGTCCTGGGTCATAGTAAACATTACTGAGCAGCAACTGAAAACATCGTTGTTATCAGTGCTGTTCCCAGGCTGAAAGCCAAAACCACAGCACTGCACCATCTACTATGAACGAGAAAAATGGCTGCTACTGCTGAACCCAGGACAAATACTTTGGCAGCCTGTTGGTTTGAAAGTTGGGAGACTGAAGCCTGAATGCTCCTATTGTCATTTCTCAAAATGTTCAATGTTCTTGAAGTCTTACCCTGAAAAGAGCTGAGATAGGCTGTATATCCATTTTAGAGCCAATCAAGATTTGAGGGAGAGTGATCCCCTCTGGGAATTTGAATGGGAAGAGCAAATTCAATGAAGAAGCTAAAAATCCAGTAGAACAATATTAGCCATGAGTGGGAAATCAGGAGCATGAAGCAGCAATGTCCCAAGCAGTAGAAGTATTATTTCAAAGAACATGAGGCCAAAGGCTACATTTAATTTTTTTGGATGAAATATCTTTTTATTATCCAAGAATTGTTGTAAACACTTATGAAGCCAAGGGCTGAACATCCAACAGGCATTCTGTACCTATTTTCCTAGCTGCTTCCATCTTCCAGGCTCTCTTCTTTCCATAGTTTTTGGTAATTTTTTTTTTTCTGGTTTTGAGTCAATGACATATCATAACTGTGCCCTGAACATACTGAAACTTCACAGTATCCTTGCCACCGCTGCATTTTCAATTCCAAATGTACCACATAAGTGCCATTGTTGCACTCATACCAGCTTTGATATGAATCTACATAGACTTATCTATGTATGTATAAATCCAGGAACACTTGAAACATAAGGTCTTCCATATAAGAGATTTTTCCTTCTCTTTTCAAACTTCAGTTCCTTCTTTGAGTATACTTTGCCTAGTGTTTCTCAGCTTCTTCATATTGCCAGTTGACTTTGAAACAAAAACAACCTTGTCATCCATCCAGAAATTCAAACACCTTCTTAACCTCAACATCTCCTTATACACTTCAGTAGAATATATTGCTTTACTTTCAAGAACCCTGATTGATATGGTTATTAGGTTCATGTAACTGTGCAAGAAAAACATTATATACTCAGGAAGAGAGATTCAATTGTCATCAGCCGTTCCATTTTTCTGGGCAGGCAGAAATTTTGAGATCAAATGTTGCATCTTTTTTCTTTGTCTCACAGCAGAAAGTATGACTTAGTAGACCTTTCATTCTTCAGAAGTGAGTCTCTGCCTGAAACAAGAAGCAGCCACTGAATCTGAACTCCTACAAGAAGATACTGTGCACCAGAGCACTTGGTGTTCCTTGGATTTCTAAAGCTAGAAGGGGTGACAGCGATTACCTGTTTGATGGCTTCCACAATATGAGTCTCAGGACTTGTTTGAATTTCTTCCCTGAAGTTCTTTAAGAGTTGAAACACTCCGTGGCTTGGGTTGTTTGCTTTTTGTAAGCAAGCAAGTAAACAAAATCCAAATTCTAAAATACTCTGCAGAAAACATGCTTTAGAAAAGGCATGGAGAGTTTTCAGTTTTAACAGGGAAGATTCATTCAGTTCCACATTCAACCCATAATGTATATCTCAAGGTGACAAGGAAACACACCCTGATCTTTTTGATGTACTTTGAGAAGATGGAGGATAGCATCTCTGGGATTCTGGACACTGACACATGTATGGAGCTTCAGGAGAAAGACATTGCCACAAGTTCAAGAGGCTTGATCAATGTTTGGGACAGTTGATAACGCTACCAAAAGCGTGAAATGTAAACTAAAATAAAGATGTGAGATGGAGAAGAAAGGGAGCAAACTTGGAAATTCTTGCATTGCAACATAAGGGATTTTTTTCCCCTTTTAGTTATTAAGATTTTTTTACACAGTTAAGCTTCTCCCAAGGGATAATAAATCAACAGTTATCAATATACTTACTGATAGACACATATGAACCAAATTTTGAAAACTATAAATAAGGCAAAACTTGAAGACTGAGTTCAAACTTTACCACTTTCTGAAAGGTGAGACCTGGAGTTTGTTTCTAATATACCAGACCATATATTTGTAAAAGAGTGAGTGTAAGTTTTTTCTCAGACTGAAATAAATTTATTATTTCACTGAAAAATTACAGTTTTCCCTAGTAACAGGTACAAAAGTCAATATTTAAATGGTAAAAAATGTCTTGGTGGTTTTTTTTTGTTTGTTTGTTTGTTTTTTTTTGGTTTCAACCGTTATTCACCCACAGAAAACACTAATGACAAATTATAATTTAGGGCTGAATTTTTAACCCAGTAACCAAAAAAGACATTGCTTTTTCTTTACATACTGCTTTTAAAGAGGAATTTGAAAGCCTGCAAAATTAGCTATAAGCTGTAACTGGAAGGCAGGAAACCAATCAATGAACAAAACTTATTTTTCTGATGAATCTATTAATTGAAGTTATGTTGTTTTAAGTGGTCCTAGCTTGGAAGTGCTAACCTAGGATGCAATCATTAGCCTCAACATAGATACTGGTAACTCTAGGCTATGTATTTGGTAGATGCAAATAAAGATGCACGTAAGTAGCCAATTATCTGAGGAAATGAACCATTAATGGATTAATGTAATTGGAATACATTCTTTTATCAAGACAGACATTCACTTAAAGTGGTACTGTATTTGCTTTACACATGACTTGTTACATATCTAATGCAACGTATCATCACATATTCCAAAACAGCTACCTCCCAGAAGGAGTCAAAGGTGAGAAAAGAGCTAGGCAGAAATAGAGACAAATCTGACAAGTAACCCACTCTTTCTTCCCAATCCTACAAATATTTTGATGCATCATTTATGTGAGCTCTGTTCCAGAAAAAAAAAACCAAAGCAGGTAAAACAAGAGTGCACCTGCAGCGTATTGTTCGCCAATCTTCCTTTACAGAAATGGTTGGTTTGTATCTTGGTTTTAGCAATGCTATGATACATTTACTGCATAGACTGATTTGATAATGAGAACCATTTCTCAGACATTTTTCCAACTATATGTCATTTCCTATAACAAAAAGTACAAAGAAATGTATCATATTCAAAGGGCAAGTATTGCTCATGAAAAAATCCCAAACATTTCTCATCTTTTTTCCCTTTTTATGCCAGGGTTATTTTGAGGGGGAGAAGGAGACTGAAAGTATTTCTGTGAACATGATAGTAACCTTTGTCTGGTTTTTGGTGCTTGAAAATTGCTCAAAATAGATTCTATTTAACACTGTGAGTGAAATGTAGTAAAATTTTAATAGAGAAACTATGAGGAAATCAAAGTCCTTGACAAGTGTAATAGGAAAAAATATATAAAGCTATCTTTATATAGGATAAAAGAGAAGAGGAGAAGGGAAGGAAAATACAGATGACTATGGTTATTAGTCTTAGAGCACAGAGAATGGAGGTAGCTCTGAATGCTTAGCTTACCTGTCTTTTAGAAACTTCTTGAAAACATCAGAAAGAAATGCCTTAAATAATATGGTTTTGTGCAGAAGTCTTGTGCATAGGTATTGGTACCAATAGAATATATTATGTTACATTTGTAACAGGCATTTTATTACTACTCAATATGTTAATAGAATCTGAATTCATGGTTTAATAACAATTGAAAGATAAATAGCAAAGTTAGGTACCTTACCTTAGTGGGTTTCTATTTCTTTGTTTTCTGTATGAGTATGGAATTTGGTTCAAGACCAAATCTGAAATACCTTTTTGGTACCTTTTTATCTAGAAGTACTAAAGCTCCCTCATAGTTGGAGACCAATGTAGATCTCAAGGGAACTGAGATGCATATATGGACTGACATGCAAATGGACTGACCCTTAGCCAATCCTGCAAATGGAAAATAGAGGGCTTCTCAGCCACTCTAGAGTCAAGCATCCTCTAGATATGGATGTCTATGTGTAGACATGTTGTGCCATCTCATGCGCAGATGGGTAGCCTGCTTAGCTTCCATTTGTCTTCTGTCCTTCCAGGTAAATATTTGAAACCAAAAGTGAAAACTTCCATCAGTACACTGTATTTCTGAATAATTTGTATGATGCTGCTTTACATATAAATGTGTGTAAGTTTAAAGCAAACCCAAGAGAATACTTACATCACTTCATAAAAACAGATAATGTTACTGCAAATTTAGAAAGCACTATCTAAGTTTAGAATAAAAGCCCTTTAAATATGTCATTTTGGGACACAAATTCTTTGATCTAAGGATTTGGACTGATTTTCTATCAATCATATTCATCATTCCCTTTCTCTATCAAAATATCTAAATCTGTCTCTATTATTGTAGATACAGATGCGATATTCAGAACTATTATTTAGATGAGTAAGTATTGAAGAGGCATCACATTTTTATGACTTGTTTAAAAAAAGTTATATTTTGTAAATGACATATGGATGCTTTCCAGGGAAAATTACTTTACAGTTTAATTTTTTTTCTGACATTTTCCCCAATAAATAATCAGCTGTTTTCCAACGAGACAACACACAGTCTGAACTCTGAGCCTGGAGGTTAAGGCACCATCCATTTATCTCTGTCCACATAATGTGAATTATTGGTTACTTGCTTTTCATTGTAACTGTGTTATTGGAAAATTCCAAGATATATTTGTATATTTTACTTAATCTTTGCTCACATTTGATTTGCTAAATTCCATGCTTGGTGTTTTGCCTTATCCTAGTGACACAGCATAGGCTTCAGATTTTACTGAGTAGCTACTGTAGCTCAGTATGGCTGTTGCTCTTGACATTTACACACAGCCCAACTTTATTTATACTGCAGCAAAGTACCTAACTTGTGAAAAGAAGAATGCACATTCAGCAATTTATGCTATTCCAGCCACAGGATTATTTTACTGTCTCTTGAATAATTAGCAGCATGGATGCAGATAGAACATACAGTAACTTGCCTGACTTTGGGGTAGAAAAAAAAAGATTAGAATGACAAATAGTCAGACTCCAGGGTCAAATGCTTTGCCAGTAGTTGCATATGTTTATGCCAAAATACATAAAGAAATGTCACTTCAGTACATGAATGATGACAAACACTCCAAGTGGGACTGCACTTCATCAATCATTTCAAACATGCAGATTGGGTTTACCTATATAAACAAAAGCAATAAAACTACTCAAAGCCTCACCTTAAACTGTTCAGGCATGACATAAACAGTGTTACTGCACAGTCAATCCCCGTTTTACTTGAGAGGCAGTCAGAAAGCAAGTGACAAACTGATTTATTAAGATTAATAAAGCATGCCCTTAATAAAAATAAAACCAGCTAATATTTTGCATAAACATGGGAATCTTGTTTGAGGCTATAACAGACCAGGACACATGAGAAATAGGGAAGGTGATTAAGAAATCTTTTTGCACTGTTTGTCTAGCAGTACTCATAAGATTTGAGGAGGTTTTAACGGCTCGATGAGGCTCAGGACAGAGACTTTCTGCAGACCCTAAGTGCAAGTCTGAGGAAAAAGAAATATTCTCTTGCAGAAAAAAAAAAAAGGAAAAGAAAAAAAAAGAAGAAAGTGACTCAGAGGAAAGGCTTTAAGTCATCAAAACACAGATGGGGCCCTCCCTGGCTGTGTCCCTTGGGTCTCATCAAAACCACACTGAAGTCAGTGGGAATCTTTCTGTTGAGTTCAGTGAGATTTGGAGGAAACCCCCTGTGAGGGAAATTTAATTGAATTCCTTAGTATTGATCTCTTAACTTCAGTTGCCCATTCAGCTTTTTCTCTTAAATCTGCGCCTGCTTTTTCGATGTGGAAAGGAAAGGAAGGGAAGGGAAAGGAAGAAAGGAAGGGAAGGGCCTAAAGTTTAAGTTTTAAATAATTGCAGAAAAGTTTTACATAAATAAAATCATAGGAGATTCCTAAACCATTATAAACATCCAATTAATACCTCTAGGACAGGTTAAACAAATGGTATTTTTTAATCCCTTACAGACACAAGAAAGTGAGCTCCGTGTCACATTTTTTCACATGTTCATCAGCTTTCACCTATCAATGTTTCCCTGTTTCTTTCTTTACTGTGTGGCAGAATCCTAGGTTTAAACTAAGCTTTTCTATTCCTTTCTTGGTAGCCAGTCACTGAAGTGTTATATGACCTTGCACAAAAACTATTTCCTTAGTCTAATTTAGGCAGAATTAGGAAATAATCAAAGCAGACTACATTATATGGTTCAGGAGATGCTGACACAGAAGCTTTCTAGCCACCTACCCTAACATAAGCCAAATATTCACCACTTACCAGAGCCTATTCAACGATATTACAAACACAGAAAGACAAGTCAATCTGATGCTCCAGCCCTTCAAAGCTAAGGAAAGGGGAAGTGATCTCAAATTTTTCATTCCTTGCAGTTACTCTATATTCTATGTCAAAATGGTCAAGCAGGATTGCTTGTCATCTTCATCTCACACAGAATAACTCTTCCTTTTTGCCCATTCTGCTCCTTGCTTCTGGATCCTTAGACTTCTATTGCTTCTCCAGCACAAGTCCAGCAGAGTTTTGTGCTGAGTTTTGTGTTATGTCCATTCCCGGCCTGTTTTTTTGGGAGTATGCCACTGCCTGCAAACCATACAAAAGGCAAAGGCTGATGAACTGAAAAATCTAAGCTCCTATGCTCGATTTGGCAATCAAAGAGACTGCTTAAAGGAGACCCTTTTTCACGGTAGTCTCTTAGAGATTCATCCCTAACTCCAGCATATTCAAGATATTCCTTCTGAACATTAAGATTTCTTGAAACCAATGGATGATTCTGATTTTCTTCATGTTTATTCATTATTGTTACTTAACCTGTTGTCAAGCTACAGAGTACAGCACATTATTTTCTACTCATCTGTGACATTCTTCCTTGAAAATGACAGACATTGATGGAGTGACACGTAATGTTTAAGCTATAAATGGAAGAATAACCCTTGCTGGATCCTGGAGAACCTAGTTAGTCATTGACCAATATTTATAAGCAGCTCACAATTAAGTCATTGGGTCACTTCACACAAGATGGTTAGCTCCACTATAATGACATGGAGACAGTCATACAACTTCCTGGCATCTCAGAAAAAATCTCAGCACATCTCATCGATCAATAAGGATAGTGTGGTATGCTTCTGAGGTACAGAAAACATGATGTTATTTTACAAATAGGAAGACTTGGAGGGTCTAGTGCCTACCCTTAAGGTCACAAAGTGGTTGTAAACAGCTGTACATCTTGGAAAGGAAGATGTTTCATAGACACTTCTTTCAGCCTCTTTATTCCTTTATTTTTCCTATCAGTTAGAAGCAGAATTATGCCACAAGAATAGCTGTGTTCAGTTTTAGTGGTCTTCATTCACTAATAGTGGGAGTTACGACTGTAGAGAAAAAGATATTTAAGGCATTGACTGTAGCCAGGACCTCTAAGAAAATTTTACATTTCTATTTAAATAGAATTTATCCATCATGGAAAAAAAGTAAAACCCAAAACAAACCCACAAAACAAAAAGCCTTCAGTTATATCTAACTGGATAGGAAGCTCTAGCCTGTACTTGAGGGGCTGATAACCTGTGTGAAGTATCAGGATAACAGTGTCTGTAACACAAGGACCTTTGCCTTTTTTTTTTCACCTTCAGACTTGAATAAGTAAGTTCGTGTTTTCCTCAAGAAAAATGTTTGTTAGTGCATCAAACAAAACTTCTAGCTTTTCTGTAGTGCTAAGATTTGAAATACACTAAAGACACTGAAATGCCCTCATAAGGGAAAGAAAAAGCAAATTCATACTAAGGAACCGTTACATAAAGCATAATTACTTTCTGAGAATAATGTCTTGTTCGTCCAGCCTATGCTACAAACAGCTTCTTCACTCAGCACAGCTCAGTTGCTGGTATATGTAGATTAATACTGTACAAGAAACACCACTTACTATGTGGAAATTGTTGTGCCTTAATTCACAGGATTAATTTTAGCAGAAATTTGTTGCATACAGAAGTTTTAACATTCATAGAATCATAGAATAGGTTGGGTTGGAAAGGACCATGCACAGTGAGTAGCTGTCCCCAGCCAAAGTGACACCCCTGCTCAGGTCGGGCTCTCACGTTGTGTGCTGGCTGGGCTTACTACAGTGGAACAAAAATGCTTTCCTTTTCTTTGAAATAGAATCAATGAATTATAGAATAGCTAGGGTTGGAAAGGACCTTAAGATAATTTAGTTCCATCCCCCCCACCATGGGCAGGGACACCTCGCTCTAGACCATGTCATCCAAGACTCCATTCAACCTTGAACACTGCCAGGGATGAAGCATTTACCACTTCTTTGGATGACCCATTCCAGTGCTTCTTCATCCTCACAGTATAGAACTTCTTCCTTATATCTGACCTGAACTTCCCCTGTGTCATGGTTTAAGCTGTAAATTTCACTTCTCCCTCCCTTCCTCCCCCACCCCCCCCCCACTCCGATGGGGGGGAAATGGGGAGAAGAACTGAAAGAATGTAACTCCCACGGGTTGACATAAGAACAGTCCAGTAACTGAGGTATAACACAAATCACTACTGCTGCCACCAATAATAATAATAATGACAAGGCAAATACAAGGGAAAAGGATACAATTGCTCGCCGCTCGACCGAGCCGAGTGAGAGAGAGAGCAACTTCCGGGTTCCTGCCCCCAGTATTTTACATCCTGGGCATGACGTGCTGTGGCATGGAATAGCTCTTGGGTCAGTTTGTGTCAGGCGCCCTGTCTCTGATTCCTCCCGGCTCCCCCTCCTCCCCGGCATAGCATGAGACTCAGAAAGTCCTTGGCCAGACCAAAACATTGCCAAGCAGTAACTGAAAACACTGGTGTTATCAGCGCTGCTCCCAGGCATGAAATTAAAAACACAGCACTGCACCAGCTACCAAGAGGGAGAAAAATGACTGCTACTGCTGAACCCATGACACCCTGTTAAAGTTTGAAACCATTACCCCTTTTCTTATTGCTACAGTCCCTGATGAAAAGTCCTTCTCCAGCACCCTTGTAGGCCCCCTTCAGATACTGGAAGGCTGCGATAAGGTCTCCATGCAGCCTTCTCTTCTCCAGGCTGAACAGCCCCAACATTCTCAGCCTGTCTTCATGCAGAAGGTGCTCCAGTCCCTGAACATCCTCGTGGCCCTCCTCTGGGGTATCCATAGGATTGTATGAAAAAATAACTAAATTCACGTTTTTATAATTAGATCTGAAGTTTAGATTCATCAAGCTGACAAAATGACAGTTCTAGTATTAGCAAGATATTTCTTATACATTTATCAGCTTAAAACAGTCTTTATTGACTATATTTTGATATTTATGGTGTACAGCAAGTTCTTTGCAATAACAGCTATCAAATAAAAACTTGTTATACCTTTGAGAGAACTTGCTAAGTCTTTGCAAATTTCTGTGACAGATGATAGAATATTTGGGCCTTGGAGATAAGAAAGGAACAAGTATATAAAAGTTTGCTTTAGTGTAAGAAAAGTAACATGTTTCTGGTTAATGCAGTAATCAGAGCAATTAACCTTGGAATGTATTTATGTATTAGTTAAAATGTAGCTAACGAACAGAGGTGTTTTTGCAGTCAGGTATTCCTAAACATAAGCATCTTCTCCAAAATGTTTTCGGACTTAAAATTCAGAAGCATGGTTCAGGCAGTGCCACGGTGTGATATAAACCAAGGAGTAGACCATGAGGTACAGGTTATAGGGTGGAGTATATAAGATATGTAGAGAAAACTCTGCTTTAGGAATAAAACACAGGTAGAATGGAAACAAACTGTTAATCTGGAAAGAGATCTCTAATACTGTTCTTTTGTAATGTTCCTGCCTGCCCATAGCAAGGTTCTAATTATTGATAGGAATTTGATTTTATTAGAGAGCAAGATTGATGATTAGAAAAAGAGTGTGTTCAACATATCTTAATCTGCCTGTGCAAACAGGCAGCATTTCCTATAGTAATTTTAATTGGCATCATGGGAAGGGTTACAGGGATGAGCGCATTTAAAAGTCAGGTGCTTAATTTCCAGCCTATACTTCATCAATATAAAAAAACCCAAACTAGCTTTATCCTAGATAAATGACAGCATGTTAGGAGACTTTTAGAGTTGTAAATTGAAAAGTTTTAAAGCTTTTGGTTATTCTTAAGACAGAGAAATTAATGTGACAGTCAGCACACCAGATTCATGCTTTATTTCCTATTAAAGTAAATTCTGAAAATCCCTGGACAATGCCTTTCTCTCTTGTCAAAAAGGTCCACAATAAAGCTGAAAATAATAAGTTTTGCTTTATAAAAGTGGCAAAAGGCAGAATGAAAAAAACCCCACAATTAGTTTGAGCAAACCAAACCAGATTTCCTTTCGGGATATAAAAGGCTAATTTGGGATTTTTCCAAAAATGTCATCTGGTCTAATATTCAATATTTTGACTTGTTCAATTTTGAAGTCTTTTGTCTGTATTTTTTTTTTCTTTTTTAAGGTTAACTTTGAAATGAAAAATACTATTCCAAAAGGCGTAGCCAAAGCATATTTTACTATGAAAAAGATGAAATCTTTCAGCATTTCCAGAAAAAAAAAAAAAAAAAGAAAAAGAAAAAAATTAATATAAAGAAAAAATGTTTTTCTTCTGGCAAAATCACTCCAAATTCAAAGTAAATTCTTGAATAGTTTTGGTCCTATCAAATGTTATTCTGTAAGTTTACTCTTCCCTGAAAAAAATTAAAACATATTTCTCATTACTTTTTCTTCTGGTACACAGATCACAAACCTAAAGTCATCTTAACATAGCTATGTCTGCCCTCTGGTATTGTTTCATGTTCATGTGGCTGTGATGCTGTGGAGTTTACAGTTTTTTACAAAGTCTGGCGTTCTTGTTGGCAATGTCAAAATATGCGATACCAATCATTTTCATAATACACTGTCTTTTTCTTTTTTACAATTTCACACCTAACAAAAGCAGTCACATTGGAAGAGAAGGGAGTGCCTGCATAAGCGTTTCTGAGGTCTTGTCCTACATGCCTGTGCAACCCCAGATGATAGTTGCCGATTACTATAAAATGACAGTTTGGAAGAAATAACTAAAATATGCAGTTTTCTTCTCTGGACACTCAGGTTCATTTTTATCACAGTAACTATCTCTCAAATCATTGTACAATATATGCTGTACAAGTTCAAAGGAGGGCCACGAGGATGATCAGGGGACTAGAGTACCTCCTGTATGAAGATAGGATGAGAAAATTGGGGCTGTTCAGCCTGGAGAAAAGAAGGCTGTGTGGAGACCTCATGGCAGCCTTCCAGTATCTGAAGGAGGCCTACAGGGATGCCAGGGAGGGACTCTTCATGAGGGACTGTAGTGATAGGAGAAGGGGTAACGGGTTCAAACTTAAACAGGGGAAGTTTAGGTTGGATATGAGGAAGAAATTCTTTACTGTGCAGGTGGTGAGGCACTGGAATGGGTTGCCCAGGGAAGTTGTAAATGCTCCATTGCTGGTGGTGTTCAAGGCCGGGTTGGACAGAGCCTTGAGTGGCATGGTTTAGTGTGAGATGTCCCTGCCCATGGCAGGGGGATTGGAACTAGATGATCTTAAGGTCCTTTCCAACCCTAACTATTCTATGATTCTATATAATAAGTAGCATATGAAACTGCAGACAGCCTGATGTCAGGTGTTCCTCCGTGAAGAAACCTATTATAGATGTCTAATACTGGCAATTTTACTTTAGGGTGAGACTAGTCCAGGTACAACATTGTCATGACACAACAGACAGCCTAGAGCAAGTGGCTGGAATCTATCATCAGATCCAGTGAAAGATTTGGGTGCCTGAATTTTGACTGAGCCATGGCGAGATAAGATTACTATCCAAAATCTTTGCTTGTGATTAGAGGTGATTAAACTGACCTGGAGGTACCCTTTTGCCTATACATTTTCCTAAAAACATCAAAGGTAGTTTCCACAAGAGAATAAACGCCATATTGTCTGATCATTTCACCACTTCATTGCTTATGCCCCACTTACTTAAACTCTAGTGTTAAGATGAATGTTAAGAAAGAGAATCTTACACAAGTCCTCTGTTTGACCTTTTATTCCGTTGTTTATTCTTACTTCACATGGGCCAGAACCACAGTATCTCAGCCCTGGAGATACCTGCATTCAGATTTGAAAGGTCTATATAATCAATTGCAGACAAGCAGCACCTCAAGCAAATACAATTTAATGTGTGGGTAGAGACTGGAAAGAAACCCAGATACTCTGTGTCTGTCTGTGTCAGCATTGTCCCCAGTAAATCTAAAGGATTTTAAATTACTCTGAGTCCTGTGAAAATCAGGAGTGGGGAAGCAGGAGGAATGCAGACAACTGGGCTCAGCTGTTACTGTCCCATGTGGCCTCCTGTCCTGCAAATTTCGGATCCAGGAGTGGTACATGATGCTTTTAACCAGGGTAAAATGAGGGTGCTGAAGTACCTCACTGGTAGCTAGGTGCCTAAGAGAAATCTGTGTGCACATGTACGTGGAAGGCAAGGGCTCCTCAGGGAGCAAGGGGTGAGAGCAGTGCTACTGCGATCAACAACGCAGGGCAAGAGCAAATCATTGCTGTGTGAAGCCATTAGCTCAGCAACTATTGATGGAACTTCTTTTTTATCTCAAGGAATAGAAAGACAAAGCCAGCTCCCTTAGCACTCAGAGGTCCAAAGCTACGTGTGTGTCTAGCAACAGGGGACTTCCAGCTACATTCCCCAAAGCCCCTGAACCACCATACAGGTGACGTTAGTGAGCCAAGACACAATGAATGCTCAGAAATCCAGCAGAGCAGTGTAGAAAATTTCATCATGCTCTGCTGTTTCTAGAAAATAATAGCACTCATGTTACCAGCATGACACCTGTATCACCTCTGCTTGAAAATCTTGTGCATGTAACTTGCCGCAACCCCTATCAGAAGATTCTAGCAGTGCCAGGAATGCAGCTGCAATGACGTACCTCCTTCTGTTTAATCATAAGGCTTCTCTATTATATTTGTGGAGAAGCTGTGCTTTGTATTTATGCGCTAAACATTTTAACCACAAGACCATCCTTCTTCTGTATTATATTTGATAAGAGAAAACATTTTTGTGTTTATGCACTGAACATTTTAATTGACTATTTCCAGCTAACAGAATATTGCATCTTCTCACATGTAGAAGAGATAAGTATGTGTACAATCCCATATGTAATTTTTAATGAAGTCAAAATTAAATAAGACTTATGATAATTAAAAATAGATACTATATCAAATACATATAAATTAAGTAAAAAATTAACACAGTAATTTAATCCCCTAGGTACTGAAATAATAATGCTTTTGAATAAAGGATAAAATATGTGAAAAACGTTTGACACAGTGAAGGTGGCTATTGCACATTAACTTTTCTGTGATTTAATATTTGCCAAGGTGTAATAGCAGCTCCAGACTCCGGAAGGAATTCTTTGTTAATCTCTTGGTAAAATCGGAAGCAGTTGCTGTCAAATGTTCCCAACCCCCACCACTGGGAGCTATTGGCTCCTCAATTGCTTGAGAGTAATTGCAAGACACAAACTGGATTCTTTTTTAAAAAATCCCCAAGATTATCCTTCCCGAGAAAACAGATTTACTGTCATTATCGCATTTTCTCTGAACATACATACAGATGCACATGTATAAACTCATGCAGATGTGTATATAAATTCACTAATATGAGAAAGACAGCCTAATTTTGGCCACATGAGGCGGTTATGACAAGTGAAACTTTTTTTAAACACACAAGCATGCTGAGGTGCTTTACAGGTTCATGTCTTCTTAGGGTGGAGTGCTGTTCTGTGTATCCCATGCTGGATTTAGAATGAGGGCACTCCAGACTTGGAAAGCTAAAGCTACTATTAATTGAAAAAACTATTTGCAGACATGTTGCACCTGCAAGTGAGAATGTAAGCTAAGCAAAAGATTGTGCCCCAGTCTTTCAGCCATCCCTTGTCAACAGTAAGTATGTCCTGATCTCTCTAACTTTGTGAGTTAAGAGCCGTGCAGGGGGGTTTAGAGTTAGAAAATGTGAGGCACTGGAACAGGTTGCCCAAAGAAGTGGTAAATGCCCCATACCTGTCAGTGTTCAAGGCCAGGTTGTATGGGGCTTTGAGCAACATATTCTAGAGTGAGGTGTCCCTGCCCATGGTAGGTTGGTTGGAATTAAATGATCTTGAAGGCCCTTTCCAATCCTGACTATTCTATAATTCTATGATTCTATGACTTTTGCTTGAGAAAGAGAAATGGTTCAGTTCAGTCCTGCCTGATTCGAAAGTACATGTAAGTTTTAATGGGGGGAAGAAAAAAACTTGGTGCACACTATAATTTGCAATTTCCATCATAGAAATACAGGATAATTTCATCTCAGCCACCTGACAATTCTTTTCTTTAGAGACAAGATGAAAATAGTTTAATCATAGCATTTTATCCTCTCTGATTACTGAATTAAAAAAAAAAGGGGCACAGCAGAGGAAATCTTTCTTGTTACATTACAATGCTAAACTAGTGCTGCCAAGACAATCTAGTCATTCTTCCAGGAAAGAAAAAGAAGAGCAAGAATAAGAGACTAACAATTTAAATTCTCTCTGGATCTTTACTGCCATAAAATTTTCCTATCTAATCCAGCTCTTACATTACCTAAGAAAACTATGGGGTTTGTCTAGTAAGTTACACTAATGTCCCTGTTAGTTTTAAAACAGCTGCACAGAAAATAGTTCTGTTTATTTAGATTAGTGCAAAAAAGGAAAAAAAAAAAAGAAAGGATCTCTACTGGAAGTATGGTAACTCCACCTTGGCTAAAAACTAAGTAAACAAAACCAAATAACTATTTCAATGACAACTCCACCAGTGAGCAGAACTCTGCATCCTATGGAACAGAAAGCCCTTTTCTTGTACAAACCAAAACCTTTGCAGAAGTTTACTTTGCAGCACGCACTCTTACCTGGTAATCTTTCTGGAAGAAATTTCACTCCACACAACTGGACAAGATGCATGCATAATTTTATTAATGTGTATGACTAACGTCACCTCAGTGGGCTAGCAACCTTCATATTAAATGCATTTTCTTTCTCCCACTTTTGTCTTCAGTATGAATCATATCTTTACTCCTTAAACCAGATGCTGTGATAAAAACCCCGCTCTGGCTCGCTTCGACATCTTTCTTTTGGGATAAGAACAGGACAATCTGACAGTATGCAATTTAATGCAATGTACAAATGGTAATCTTTGCCTTTTTTCTGATGCTGGTGATCTGCCAGTGAACACAGCCGGGAACTTCTCCATTTACCTGAACCCAATTTCTCTGAAGCTTTAGTTGTCCATTTAAATACAATGAAATTTTTAACTGAAGCTCTTACTACTTCTTAAGAGTCATTTCATTCAGCAATAACCAGTAACTAGCCCCGCTGTACTTTTGGAGCTAATTTTCCCTGCTGTGTCCAAGCAGGTGTGAACTCCTAGAATCTATCCCTGTAAAATTTTCAGGTTAACATTTTAAAGTATATTGTATTAGCTTCTTCTCTCCCCTGCATTGTGTTAAGTATTGAGCTTCGGTATTTACAAGTTCAAGATTCTGATGATTTTTTTTCCCCCCAAGTACATTTCTAGGGGATACTTTCACTTGTGAAAGGTAGTGCTCCAGAGCTTTTCTCCTTCCTATTTCAAATGCTAATAACTGCTTAAAGGTTCTCTTTACTTTGTTGAAAAGTTTGCGTTGCAGTACAGCAGACAGAGTTTTGCTTTATTGTTGAATAGAAACTGCACCAATTTCTCTTCACTGTACTCTTTATTTCTTGAAACATATTCTATATTCAAACCACTTAGACACAATGGATGCTTCCATGGACAAAAGTTGCCTGTGTGTATACAAAGGGTAGCGCCTACCAGAAGAAGCATCCACCACTCATGAGAGGGCAGACAGAAGGTTATACAAGAAGTATCTGTACATCATAGCCAAAGACTCTTGGGAAGCCTTCTTAGTAGTGACTTTTATATTTTAAACACTGACAGCAGCTGTTCAATATCTCCCACTACTTCTAGTACGCATGCAGAGATGTTGCAGACTGCAACAGGGAGCCCAAGGAATGAAACAAACGCTCTAATTAATACAACATTATCAATATCACTTGAGAGACAGCCATGTATGTCTTATCAGATTCGTTTACTTATAAGCTTAAAGAAATTCATGTTGCTGAAGACAAATGAGGCATCTGTGAGAGAATAACAATAAATGGGTTGAGATGGGGTGAGACTTCTGGAGATTCTTTGCCCATCTTCCTTCTCAAAGCAGGGTCATGTAGAGCAGGTTGTGCAGAGATGTGTCCTGTCAGATTTTGAATATCTCTAAGGATGGAGACTCTGCAACTACTCTGGGCAACCTCTTTCTGTGCTAAGTCACTCTCACAATATATGTATTTTTTTAATTAAATGGAATTTCTTGTCTTTCAATCTGTGCCCACTTACTGTTGTTCTGTCATCGATTACTGCTGAGAAGAGTATGGCTTTGCCTGCTTACGTTGGCTTATCAAATGTTTACACATATTGAACAGATTCCCTTAAGCCTTCTTTTCTCCATGTTGAACAAGTCCAGCTCCCTCAGCCTGCTTTTGTATGCTTCTTGCTCCTGCCCTCCCAACAATTCTGTGGCTCTTCTCTGGATATACTCCAGTATGTCCCTGCCTCCTTTGTAGTCAGGAGCTCAGACCAGGACCCAGCACTCCTCATATGTCTCAACACAATTTAGTAGAGGGGAAGGATCACTGCCCTACCCCAGCTGACAATGCTTTGTCTAATGCAATCTGTGAGGTTGTTGGCTGGCCCTGGGCCCTGAAGGAGCTGGCGAATGAAGTTGGTAAGCCACTGCTCATCATATTTGAAAAACCATGACAGTCAGGTGAAGTTCCTGATGACTGGAAAAAGGGAAATACAACCCCCATTTTCAAGAAGAGGAAAACAGGTGACCCAGGGAACTACAGATCAGTCAGTCTCACCTCTGTGCATGGCAAAATCTTGGAGCAGATTCTCCGAGAAGGCATGCTGAGGCACATGAAAAACAACAAGGTGGTTGGTGACAGTCAGCATGGCTTCACTAAGGGGAAATCCTGCCTGACCAATTTGGTGGCCTTCTATGATGGGGCTACAGAACTGATGGACGGGGTAGAGCAGTTGATGTCATCTACCTGGACTTGTGCAAAGCGTTTGACACTGTCCCACATGACATACTTATCTCTAAGTTGGAGAGACATCAATTTGATAGGTGTACCACTCGGTGGATAAAGAACTGGCTGGATGGTTGCATACAAAGAGTTGTGCTTAATGGCTCAATGTCCAGCTGGAGATCAGTAACGAGTAGTGTCCCTTAGGGATCGCTGTTGGGACTTGTCTTGTTCAATATCTTTGTCAGTGACATGGACAGTGGGATTGAGTGTGCCCTCAGCAAGTTTGCCGATGACACCAAGCTGTGTGGTTTGGTTGATACGCTGGAGGGACGGAATGCTATCTAGAGGGAGCTTGACACGCTTGTGAGGTGGGCTGATGCCAACCTGATGAAGTTTAACCATGCCAAGTGCAAGGTCCTACACCTGGGTGGGAGCAATGCCAGGCACACATACAGGTTGGGCAGAGAAGAGATTCAGAGCAGCCGTGTGGAGAAGGACTTGGGGGTGTTGGTCAATGAGAAAATGAACATGAGCCGGCAGTGTGCACTCACAGCCCAGAAAGCCAACCGTATCCTGGGCTGCATCAAAAGGAGCGTGACCAGCAGGTCGAAGGAGGTGATCCTGCCCCTCTACTCTGCTCTTATGAGACCTCACTTGGAGTATTGTGTGCAGTTCTGATGTCCTCAACATCGAAAGGACATGGAACTGTAGGAAAAAGTCCAGAGGAGGGTCATGAGGATGATCAGGGAACTGGAGCAGCTCCCGTATGAAGACAGCCTGAGAAAGTTTGGGATGTTCAGCCTGGAGAAGAGAAGGCTGTGTGGAGACCTCTTAGCAGCTTTCCAGTATCTGAAGGGGCCCTATAGGGATGCTGGGGAGGGACTCTTCATTAGGGACTGTAGTGATAGGACAAGGGGTAATGGGTTCAAACTTAAACAGGGGAAGTTTAGATTGGATATGAGGAAGAAATTCTTTACTGTGCAGGTGGTGAGGCACTGGAATGGGTTGCCAAGGGAAGCTGTGAATGCTCCATTGCTGGCAGTGTTCAAGGCTGGGTTGGATGGAGAGTTGGGCGGTGTCGTGGTTTAAGTCTCTAACCCTCCCACGCAGTTTTCTCACTCACTCACTCCCCTGTTTCTTACCCCAGTCCTGGGGGGATGGGGAGGAGAATCAAAATAATGCAACTTCCACAGGCTAAGATAAGAACAGTTTAGTAACTAAGGTATAACACAAATCACTACTGCTACCATCAATAACAATGCAAGAGAAATACAAGGAAAAAGAATACAACTGCTCACCAAGCCTGACCCAGCCAGTGCACCCCCCAGTACCAAAAACCTGACCATGCCATGCACCCCCAGTCCACCACCACACCCTTCTGGGTCTCTGCTTTCTGTGTTCACATCCTGGACATGATGTGCTGTGTCATGGAATAACCTCTTTGGTCAGTTTGGGTCAGGCGCCCTGTCTCTGCTTCCTCCAAGCTCCCCTCCTCCCTCGCATAGCATGAGACTCAGAAAGTCCTTGGCCAGACAAAACATTACCAAGCAGGAACTGAAAACACTGGTGTTACCAGTGCTACTCCCAGGCCCAAAATCAAAACCCGCACCAGGTACCAAGAAGAAGAAAAAACGACTGCTACTGCTGAACCCATGACAGGTGGCATGGTTTAGTGTGAGATGTCCCTGCCCATGGCAGGGGGCTTGGAACTAGATGATCTTAAGGTCCTTTCCAACCCTAACTATTCCATGATTCTAAGATTCTTGGTTGCAAGAGTGCATTTCTGGATCATGTTCAACTTATCCGCCAGCACCCCCAAGTCTTCTTTTGTAAAGCTGTTTTCCAGATGATATGACCCCTCCCCGGGGCTGGACTTTGCATTTTCCTCTGTTTAACTTCATGACATTTTGTCAGCCCACTTCCACAGCCTGTTGAGGTCCTTCTGAACAGCAGCACAGCCTTCTGGTGTATCAAAGACTTCTCCCAGTTTTGTACCAAACTTGTTCAGGGTTCATTCTGTCCTGTTATCCATGTCATTATGAAGCATTGGCCAGTGCTGGCCCAGTGCCAACTCTTGGAATACACATATTCTTATGAATTATCTTCATCTAGGCTTTGTGGTGCTGATCACAGTTTTTAGAGCCCAACCGTTCAGCCAGCTTTCCATCCACCTCACTGTTCCCTTTTCTGGACCATACTTCATCAGTTTGACTATGAGGATATTATGGGAGACACTGCCAAAAGCCTTGCTGAAGTCAAAACTCTGCCCACGGCAGGGGGGCTGGAACTAGATGATCTTAAGGTCCTTTCCAACCCCAACTATTCTATGATTCTATGAATATAATTTACTCTTTCCTCATCCAGCAAGCCAGCCAACAATTTCTATAAGGCTAACAAGTTCTGTGAAGCATGTTTTCCTCTTTGTGAATCTATGCTGACTGCTTCAGATCACCTTCTTGTCCTTCATGTGCTTGGAGATGTTTTCCAGAATTAGTTGCTGCATCACCTTCCCTGGGGATTGAGGTAAGTGGCCTGCAGTTCCCTGGCTTCTTCTTGTCCTTTCTCAGAGAAGAGTGACATGAGCTGTGCAGTAAGCTGTATCCTACTCTTGGGTGTAAAGAGCACCCTTTCTGTGTTCAACCATATAGTATATACATAATGCCAATCCACAGAATCTGATCCCTTAAATTTATCCTTAGACACTGCTCAAAAACTTCCGCAGAGTTTATTTAGGTGCTTCTGAAACTATTATTCTCAAGCTTTTGCCTCAGAATACTCCTGATGTCAGCCAAGATTGAGGCCATCCCATGAATGCTGCTTAGGATAAAGCTGTCCTTCCAGACTCAGGTGATCAGGGCTACTTTGTGTCCAACTGAACAGCCGCCTTCCCCCGTCTCAGTGGGAGCGCTAGCCCTGATATTGCTCCTGGCTGTGGGCCTCGCAAGAGACTAATGTGCTTCAGCAAATAGTATAGCATAATTAAAGCAAAGAAACAACTTAAAGAAATTAAGTGGCTCACTGGTAGTATTTGTGTTCCTATTTGTGTGATATGGGGAGATAAAACTGGAAAAAATTTAGATAATCTCTAATAAATTCAAATAGAGAGCTTATCCTGGCTCAGTACTTGAGTGCATTTCTACCATTAAAAACACCAGAGGTTGGTTATTAAAACCAAAACAAGCAAAACGTCTCAAAAAGTCTCTGTTCTTTGACATGGATTTTGAAAAAAGAACAATTATATTGACAGACCATAATCACTGCCTTTGTGCTTGTTACTTGAAATAAACAAAACAGAGAGCTGACAAAGAGCAGCAACTTAAGTGGCCAGGGCTGGTTCTCTGTTTTGCTCTAAAGATTTCTAAAGCTTCTTTTTTTTTCCTAAAGAGAGATTTTTCCTTTGGCAGACACTTTTCAGAGAGGGGTTGACCTCTGCTTGTTATCACCACAACTGAAAGGTAGCGTGGTTGCCTTTGTTAAAGAGGACCAGACTCCCAGAGGGACTCCAGTGTTTTCTCTCAACTTCCCTGACCGACACAAGAATATCTCTCAGGTCTCAACTCCCCTTAGCTTATCTCACCTCACATCTAAACTTTTGTTTAGGGAGTGTATGGGAAGGAGCATTTCAGCCCACAGTGACTCTTCCTTTTTCCACTGCACACATTTGCAGGCCAACAAGTTTTTTCATGAGTACCTCTGAATATGCAGCAATTAGGCAGCACGAAGTCTGTACAGCAATTAGTCTTCTAAGTAGATATATTAGCTTTTGACTGTACCATGATTGAATTCTTTTAAAGTTCAAGTGTTAAGTCTTGATTAATTTATCCTGGCTTTTGGTGCTTCACCTGAATTTTACTGTAATCTTTGACAGGCATACAGTGTCAGATACCTAAAACTGTTCAGCCATTTGGATCTATGGTAGAAGATTTTCCAACAACTGTCACTTCAAGCTTTGAAGTTGGTGTGGGTCAGGTACCAAAGAGAGAATATCAGCATTTGTAACAAAACATGTCAGGTCCACAGAGTACATAGGATTATGCTGCAAACCTCCCATTCTCTTGCATTTTTCTTTCTCTGGGAATTGTAACTGCTGAAGAGACTGTAATACATCAGGGCTGTTGTGTTCTGCTTTTAATAACCCCTGCAAGGTGCAGTGATACTGTCAGAAAGAAGGAAGGAATTGAGAATACTGGAAAAATGCTAAGAAATTGCTCAACCAAAATCTGCTCTAAGTAGTTCCACTCATCACAGAGGCAGTTAACTGAAATGCAAAGCATTTTTCTTTCAATAAATTGAGTAAAGACAGTAGCAATTTTATGTCTTATAAAAAGATGCATACAATATAACTGCCTAAGATTACGTGAGACAGTACTTTGACCAAACAGGTGGTGGAAAGATTTTAGCTACAAGCCCTTTGCCTCCACTGAGGTTGGATCTGACAACGTATTGATTTGACAGAGTAGCTCTAAAATTGTGATAAATAAATCCCACCCCACTGAACTGTTCAGCAGCAATCTTCCACCTGAGTCTTCTAATTTCATTACAGATGAACAAGGTCAGGTTGCCTGGGACACTAAAGGCATCCTGGACAGACTGGTAAATGGTCCAGCTGTATTTTCTAATACTTAATACATTTTGTTTCCTATTTTCTTCCTCCCTTTTGGCTTGATCCAAACCAGAAAGTGTCAATGGAAATACATCCATCGGCCACAAGGCTCAGGACTAGGCCTTTGAGAGAACTTTTACAAATCAGTGTTTCAAAAAAGGCAGTAAGTAGAAGCCACAGGGAGTCTGAAATATTCTTATGACAACTGATAATCTAGAAAAAAGAAAAACTGTAAGGACAATTCACCATTCAGCATAACATCCTTTGCTCTGTTAAAAAGGAAAGTTATTTTTTTCGTCTGCAAATGAGACAATATGATGGGGAAATTAAATTAAATGGTGCTGTTATTCCCTTGGGGCAAAACAATTCTATTAAATAAATTAATTTTACATCAGTAGCTCTTTCCTTTCTTGAAACTGACAGTAATAGCCTGACAGCTTAAAGCTTTAATAAACTTCAAGAACTAGGAGACTGCCCTTCCTCAGGAAAAAAAAAAGAAAAAAAACCAAGCGTATTGCAGGTATCAAAGCCTTTTCTTGTTCATTGTAACATAAAAAGTCCACTAAATCCATTTCTACTTACTGTATTATTTGATGAACCAGACCACTTAAGATAGTTTTTGACAGCACGCAGTTTTAGTATCTTAATGTTCCCATTCTTTAGAAGATACTTGAAACCTCAATGACATTTCCCATTAGGTGGCTCTAAGTAAATATTATATGAAAAGGGCAAACACATGGAGGAAAAGGATTCTGTTTCATAGACAGTCCTGTTTGTTAAAAAAGAATAAGTCATCTGTAAAGGCTGCTGTGGGAGTTAAGCCAGAAGGCATGAGCTACTATGCCCACTGTCTTCAAGGGTTAGGAGATATCACACCAGCGTCTGAATTTGAAATGAAGTACACAGTCTTGTTTTTCATTTGTCCTGCATTTGTCTGGTCTTCCTTCCTTCCTTCTTTCCTTCCTTCCCGCCTGCCTGCCTGCCTGCCTTCCTTCTTTCCTACCTTTCTGCTTTCCTGCCTTCCTGCCTTATCTTTAAAGGGGAATCATCAGTAGTGTAGTTTATCCACCAATAAACCCACCATGCTCAAAATGCCATGACAGTAGCTCAGTATCTTAAATTTTGTATAAGAGAATCTGTGCAGCTGCTGCTGTGTCTTCTGAATAACTGCAAGGGGAAATAAAGGACTCTGACTGTCTTCCTTAATCTCTTTTTATTTTTAATTCTCAAAGTCAGCCTACAAGTGCAAATATTAACCCCCAGCCCTAGAATAACTCATCTATTTTATCATTCTTCTCATAAAAACTTTATGTTTCTCCGAAAGTATTTTACAACTGTGACAGAAAGCGCTGTGACAGATTCCGGTAGAAGGGGACCAAGAGAAAGACTGGGAAGTCAGCCAGAAATTAAGACTGATTCCCCTTTTGCACCCACTCCAGTGTATGACATCATCCTCTGTACTTTGATGCCTCTGCACAAAGCCTTTGGACAGCGTTTTGAACATATTGTGCCAAACATCTTTGCTATTATTATAATTTTTCATTTGGGGATGATTCTGATAAATGATTTGTAAATGCAAAAAGGCCATTAAACAGAAAAATAAGGAGTTGCTCAAATCTTCAGCTGCTCTGGGTAGTTCCAGTTAGTCTGAAGGTGGAATACTGCCTTTGTATCAGTCAAGCCAGTGACGCAACACATCTCCCTGAGGTCATGGGTGCTGGATACTCAAAAAAAGAAGTTGTGTTCTCAAATAGATTATAAAGGTTTTCTAAACAGTAAAAATAAGAGTATTCCTAAAGCATTCATTGTGCAGTTGGACAGAAAGGGCACTTTAATGGCCTAAACTCAAGGCCTTACAGCACTATCATTATTCAAAAGACATTTTGAAATATTGAGTAATTAAGTTGAATATTTGTTAGTTATTTCTCAGTACCGAATAAGAGCATTACTTTTACATGTTTAACATAATTTCAATTAGCTGAACACTTTCTCTCCCTTCCCCCCCCCGATAACAGTGTATTTTAAGATGCAGAAGCAAACCATTAAAAGAAAGTGAAAACATAAAAGAGTATAACTTTAAGGAAAGGAAATACTGTTGTTAGAGACAAGGAGAGCTATTTGCCACTCTCACGCCTCTTCCCAACTTCCTCTTCTTCTAGTCTCAGTGAGCCCTAAATAAATTTAGAAGACATAGTGTCTAACAGAACGATGGCCTTTGGTCTAGATCCTGAAAGGTACAATGCTGGAGTTGGGTTAATTAAAAAAGAAAAAGAGCACTCAGGAATTGGTTTTTTTTTTCAGGAATTGCTTAGTGCTTTGTCAAACTGAGGCCTTGGTAAACAGTTTGTGCAATATAGAACTTTTGTTGTCATCGCTGTAGTCAGTGGAAAACTTTTTCTGAAGTTGATTAGGACTGTCGTTGGACTCTCTATGACCAGCTTAGATTTAATTGGCATTCTGTGTTAGAGCCATGAGGTAGATTTACACAAATGCAAGTGCACTTGGGGGCCCAGATGTAAAAAAATAAGAATGAGAAGGCATTCTGGTAATTTCCTTATTCAGTTCTGAAAATATTGATTTAAATTGATTCCTTGCCTCTACTGTTTTTCATTGAAGACAAACAAGATGTCATTTTTAAGCCCTAGGGCCTATGAACTTTGGTAATTATGGAATTTTTTTTTTTAAAGATTTGAAGAAGCAAATAGACCATTTATTAAAACTTTTATTAATAATTTCTAAATTCAGACTGAAGATTCAGCAAGTCACTGGGTCTGGAACATGGTCTTATCCATTCTTACAAGGTCACCCAGGTGATTTCATTTGACATATGGCAGCAGTGTGGCCTCAATTTAATTTCCCACCAGGCTTATTTAACATATGTATCAGAGATGTGTTTCTTTTACAGTACTATTGGCATAATGATAATGTCTTCATAATAATAGTGGTTTTACATTTTATTAAAAACATTAATAGGGAATTGTTACTCCTATGAAGACAGCGAAGAAAAAGAATGAATCGTACGCTTTCATTCTGTAAATTCCATCTTTTGGCATCAAACTAAATGTCATTACATTTTCTTTTTTTAAAGCACCAAATTTGAAACAAACAGACTGTTAGGATTTTAGTGCCAAATAACTCAGATTATTCAATAAACATATGAATGGTATATCTGCAATAAGAAGAAATTTATTCCCATTTTCATGCCTATTTAAGATTTAGTAAAGTATTTAAGTACGGATAGAACGATTAGAACATTTACTATGTGTTATTACTGACATTAGCTCTGGGGTTCTTTTAAAACCTGTATTTTGGAAACATATTTACATCTGGAAGAGACCAAGTGGAGAAGATCCTTCCAATTTCCTCCAGTTTATCTACAGGTGTGTCTGAAAAAAGCTCAGGTGGCTGCCTCACACATTAAGACCGAGCTTGGTCCTGCCCTGCAGATACACTCTATGTCTGAGGTTTACAACCTCCCTCAAAAAACAAGTGTTCCTTCTTAGATTTCAACACCAACAAAAGTAGTTTTCCTCTTTCACACTGGACATTTTTTATGGTCTAGCTCTTTTGTCTCCCACTCCTGCATCTGTTTTTTACCTGTTCATGGATTGTCCTGTTGGATGAGGAACAGAAGTAGTAGAATCAGGCTGGGAAGAGATGATGCCTTGACAGTGTGAGAAAGAGAGGGAAGATCTACCCATATAAATGTGTTGAGCATTTTTATTTCAAACACACACACACACACACACGTCCCTAATTATTGAATTCTATCCCAGGAAGACATTGCCAGAGATTTGACAGGAAGAAGAGGATGTGTACGCTTATTGGGTGAGATTCATCTCACTCAACTTTAGACATCTAAAAATTATTCATCTGAGTTAGTCATCCCTGCAAAGCCAGCAGAGACAAATAAGCACACCTAAAAAGCATTCATACTTCATATCTTAGAAGAATAATTGCTCTTTAGAGTTACCCACTTCTTTTCATTGATTATAAAGGGGAGTATGAAGTAAATAACTCAGACAACTGACCTTTAGACATCTGGAATTTAGGCAATATGAATCTTTTCCCTACTTTATCCCTGAAAAGAGATGAATTTCATCCTCAGAACCTTGAATTAAAATGGTATCTAAGATCTAGGTGAATTTTGGTTACATTTTTTTCAGTCATTGCTGTTAAACTGAAATTTTTCAGTCAGAGCTGCATTTAAGGAACTTAGAATATGAGGCTGTGAGTCTACCCAGGAATAATATCAAAGACTTCCAGCACATTTGTAGACCAACCACCTGGAGAAGTAAATACACACAAAAGTTTGCATGACCAGAGATCCTGCAGATGCAGTCAGAAGTATGTTGAAAAAAGCTGAGATTTTTCGTGCATAAAATACTAAAGATAAGCAGAAAAAATACTCAGTGGAAATACAGAACCGTACTACTACCTCTGAAAAGTCCCATGAAGTGAAAAATCTTTCTAAGCTTTATTTTAGTGTTCTAGATTAGCTAATTCACTAATAGTAAGAGTAGTATTTCACTTTTCTAAAATGATCTAAAAGTCACTGATTCTGTAAGTCTTTTTAAGGACTTTGAAAGTCCTTGAAAGAAAGATGTGAATTAAAACCAATATTTATTTATATATATATATATATATTTTTTTTTTTTTACTGTGAAAGTAATATGGTTCTGCCTCTGTTCCCAAAGTGTGTACACTGAATTCAGTCTTCAGGACTGGTTAGGGTAGAATTTGTTTTTTCCTCCTGAGGCAAAGTCATAAATTTATTGAGAAAAAAATGTGACATCATTTTGATCAGTATCTTCATGGTAACAATATTACATGAGGGTATAAAAGATCATTTCTCAGTTTCTTTTTTAAATTGGAGAGATTTAAGTAACAGCTTTTATGGAAAGCTTCAAATCATAATGCTTGCAAGGTATATGGGAAGGAGTTAACTTTTTGAGAAGGAGTTAACTTTTTGAGGGCAGATACTCTAACTGAATTAAATTGTGGGCTGGAATGCTGAAAGGAAAGCTTCAGAATTCCTCTACTTCACTAAAAATATGCTTATATCTTAATCTACAAATGCTAATCCAGAGGCATAACAGTGTTCAGCCTGATTTTTACAAGGTGTGGTTTTGCTCTCCTTTTTGAAAACTGCCTTAACCCTCCAAAAAAGAAACAAAATCATCAAAGTGAAATCTTAAGTGTATTTCTATATGAAAAGCTACCCATTCACAATTTATTTAAAGGTTTTGGGTTGTACCTATTCAGTTACAAATTATTTTAAAGTTATAATTCACCTCACTAGAACCTGGGTGGTGAAGATCCTATAGTGAGACTCACAGACCAAGGAAGAAGAGTTTGAGTGGGTTTGTTGTTGGTTGTGTTTGTTTGGTTTTTTTTTTTTTTGGTAGAGCTTTTTGTTTAGTTGCTCCTTTTAGTGAATAAATAGGTTTTTCTCTTGGTTTTTATGGAAATGTTTTGTCAAAGAGAGTTTATATGAACCTTAGGTTCGGGATGCAGAGAATTTTCTCATAACATTATATGGGTTTCTTTCAGTACTGTACTATAGAACCCACACGTATTTCCTGCTGCTTTGACACATTTGATTTTGGTTACTTTTGAATTCATATTTAACAACAACATCTGGTAGATAAATAATGTGTCAAAAGAAGGCAAAACCCAAGAAAATAGAAATAATAAATTTAATGAGAATTAAATGAGAGAAAAGTGGTTGAAATAAAACAATAAACACACGAAAAAACTGTCATGGATAATGGAGAAGAAATAAAAATTAAAAATAATTTGAAAAATTAAAAATAACACTATATTTTATCTTTTGATTTTTAGACTCAAAATATTGAGATCTTTTATAGTCATGGTAAACTTTTACTGCTGAAAGTCCTCTCATTCATTTTTTACCCTAAGACTACCTGCAGAAGTGTCTTCTCACAAGTGTGAGAAATGGGTTCAAACTTACTGGCACATATCATTGGATAAGGAAAAGTATAAACTGGAATCTTATTTCAGAGCAAATGAATGTATCTTCATGCCTGGATGTGAGCTGTCTGAGGACATGAGCTTAAGTAGCAAAACTATAAAATGTAACACTGATTACACTAATCCCCCTAAAATCCATGCAGACTTGTCTAGCATCCTGTATATAATATTTCAAATAAAACACTGAACTGTGAAAACTTCCCTGTTTAGACTTGCCAAGCCAATAACATATTTAGGTGCATATCCTGATACCATTGATCTTCCAGAAGAAAAAATATCACCTTCTTGACACATCAAAAAGCAACACAGCACCAAAGCAGATGGCACTTTTGATTCTTAGATGCGTGTTATGTTTATTCTGGGTTTTGTAAAAGACTTAGTGACTGATATGAAAAAAATTTAAATATATAGGAGCAGCATTTGCAGATGTGAAGCACTTGAACTGTAGCAAAAATGTCTGGTATGGAGAAGTGGGCATAGAGAGTCCAGAGGAGTATGTCACTGAAATCAGCTACCAGGGAGACCTCTTTGCATGTGCGTGGCTCTCAGTGTGAGGTAACTGGAACATCAGGTGATCCAGGGACCAACTACTTGTTAAAATGGGTGTTTAAAGCCAGTTGCTGGAGGGATCCTCTTTGTGTGTGTGTATATCTGTGAGTGCATCTGTAAGTGAGATCTGTATTGACTACTGGAGTGGGGCTGTGGACCCAAGGGCTCTTATATCCAGCTGCCAGAAACTTAGGAGACTGGGATCCAGTGGCAGCTACTGGATGGGCAGTTGGCCAGAGAGTACCATATTGTATATATTCACATGTAGTTTCCACTGCCTTTCATTCTGTTTGGGCAGAGAGGGACACAGGATGAGGCCATTGGTGGTGCTTATGTTTGCATGAGTGCTGTATTTTCCCTCCTGGTTGATCCATGAGGATGGTTGAGTATGCATATATATATGCATTGGGTGTATATGTATGTACCAGGAACACACAGACTCGCTGCTGCCTGGACCTGGGGGCATAGAGCTCACCACTCCTCTATCAGTTTCCTGGATACAGCAACCCCATATGCTATGGTGGCTCTGCTCCTCATACAACCCTGCAACAAGAGTGCCTGAGGTCAGGTGGAATAAATTATGAACCTGAAGTTATAAATCATAGTGGCTGATTGCAAAAATAGTCCTGAAATGCACACATATATTTTATCCTTGCAACACTGCTTCAAATACAAGTTTTAAACTGTGAAAATTGTCCCATTGTCATTTAAGAGATATGTTGAAAGCAGGTACTGTTCAGGTGCATGTCCTTCTAACAGCATTCATTTTTCATTGAATTTCATTATTGCCTCTTGTAAAATGAGGATAATGACATTGATTTCTTGAAGAGACCTGTTCCTCAATATTTTTATTGCTATGCTGGACTAAACTTTCCTCTGAAAAGCAAAAATTCAGATACAAGGCCCGTCATGTTTGATCTTGCAGCAATGATTTTCATTAACGATAAAATAAAAGAAAGAGTTAACTTGGCATACCCTTTTCTCACTTTCATTTTTCACCTCATTTTGTTTTCTTGTTCAGGTATGTAAAAATGAGTGTATAAGCATTTGTTCTGTAAATGCGTTTCTCCTCTGCAGTCATCTAGTAATGCAGAGGAGGTGAATTACAGGGGTTTTTTTACAGACTACTTTTGAATGTTTCTTGGATCATAAATACTCTCCAGATTACAGGTGGAGAAACATTGCTTGAAAACAGTATGAGATCTTGTGATGGAAGTAATATGTAGGAGCGAAGTAGTGCTACCACCGGAGATGATAGCCGCAAACATCCTGTGTGCTTTGGCTATGAATTCACACCCTGTAAGCAGCAACAACCTTTCTTCTTTGGCATAAAAGCAATGTTTTAGTCTTGAACAAAATGCTCTTTCATAACACTATGAAGTACATTAAAAAAAATGTGTTATTAAAAATTCTATTGAATTGAACATTAACATTTCTAAACATACCAAAAACCCTCCACCCTCTGTAACCATAAGAAAACACTTGGCATTTGCTTCAGTTCCCATTGAGAATAACAGGAGTTTAACCCTATATTTCAATGGAAGCAGAGGTAGGCCAGAGCAGAAAACTTTTCAGAATTTCCTCTCAGCTCTTTCTTCTTCCCATGTGAAGTCCCAAAACAGAACAAACAAAACAAAAAGAAAGGAAGAAACCCAACAGGCTCTGAACTGTTCCCCTGCTCCCTGCCGTTCAAGAAGGACTTCTGCACGGCCTCATAAATTCTGTGGTCAGAGACAAATTCCTTGAATTTCTTCCACTGTGGAATCACTAGGGAGCTGTAGCGTGCCAACAGTCTACTAAGGGACACTCCATACACAATCAGTGGGGAGTTTTGTGTTTGGCAGCTGATGGCAGGTCGCACCCACAGATCTGCTATAAACTCATCATGCTGCTGTATCAAAACAGTTTGTTATATTTAGGTATCAGCTGGAACTAATGACTATCTCTTTGAGATCTCGGTTATTGTATAAGTGGTGACCTAGTGAGCTAAGTAGAAGACTAGGACAGGAATACTGAAAATCTAAGCTTGCCTCTGCTCTTGGTCAAAGCAGCAGACGAGCTTTTCAGTTGCATTAAGGAAAAGATAGCAATTGCTACTGGAAGTTTGGTTTATGTACTGTCATTACGATCCTATGCTCATGCAGTTATATGCATTGCAACATGCTCTCCCCCTTCCCCCCTCCCCCCTTTGTTTTGTTTTTTTTTAAGTCACAAGATTGTGGGAGGGCTGGAAAAAAACCTTGCTTTGGGAGAAATTGAGAAAGTTTAGGTCACTTCTATAAGACAGGAGTAGACCGTCATATGAAAAGACTGAAAAGAATGGTAAAAGAAATAGTAGATACATGGAAAAACAAAGCATAAGCAATCTTTTCCTTCTCTCTGGCATCAAAAATGAAAAGTGAAACAATGAAAATTCTGAAGTCAAGAAAAGGAAATACTCTTAACAAAAAGTCCACTTGTGGAACTCCAATGGGATATTATTGAGCCAAAATGCTAGCCAAATTGGAAAGGCATGAATTTGATTTCAGATTTGTAGCAGTGTTTAGCAGTTGTTCCTTAGAGTGGACAGAAATGAAATTTATTACAATGTACAGCTAGAACTTATAGATTCATGCAAAATTTATTTTTTCTTTTTTTTTTTAAGACATGATAGCTGGTTATAGAAATTGTATGTCACATTCTTAGGAACAGAGTTCAGGTTTTGTGTCAAAAGAAGATACAATAATAATTGCATTGTAATAGTAATAGTATAATATACATAATAATATAATAAAATACTCATAATATCATACACAAATCTTGCACAAGTCTTCTAAGAGTTCCTGTGGGTAACAGAAGAAGAATGTAGTCTTATGAGAAAGTTCATTTTTGGTACAAGCATCATCTTGGAGCTAAATTTTTCTAATTTTCAGTACTGTCAGTCCAAAATGGCAGAGAGAGACTGGAAACAACAAAAACAGTGCAGTTAGTGTACTGAAGAGGGATGGTTACCCAGAATTTGACAACCAGTGGTGGAGACCAGAGCTGAAGATCAATACACGATGAAGAATTAGAGAGGCAGAAAGTATGAGTAAATATACAAGACGTTTTAAAATCAGAAACTGGATATTGATGGGGAATAGAAATCAGATGAAAAAGAAGTGACAAACCAGAATGATTAAGAGAATTGACATGCTTAAAGCAAACAATGAATTTAATAATTAAAATATCTTCTGTCAAAAGAAAACCAAGACAAGTGAAAGAACATAGATGAGTAAAGTAAAAGTCAAATCAAACAAAGGAAGTATGATCAAATAAAAATGGCAACTGAGCTTGGATTTCTAAAAGTTCGACAAAGAGTGTTATGCTCCTTTTGTTCTCTTGGTTCTTTGTGTTTAATAACACAATCAGAGTAGTCACTTATTTAGTTACAGTCTCTCTTCTTGCCTTCACTGCACACATAATTTCTATGTTTGTTAAGAATTACCTATGGGACCTCAAACAACTCACTTAACCCTTCTTTCACCTCAGTTACCTCGTCTGAAAACTGTGAATGTGAAAGTCCCCCTTTTCCTCCAAGAGGCTTTGTGTTTAATTTTTATTCTATTCTCATTTGCAACAAACCTTATTTGAACACCTGATAATTTTTCCAACTGCATTGTGCAAGCCTATGAGCCAGAGTGGCTTTGTTTTCTGTTCTCTGCATTGCTACTTATTTCTTGCATGACTCTGGATAGGTCACTTAACCTCTGTGGGCTTCCGCTTCCCTACTCATATGGTGGGATAATACCTACCTCAGAGAGGGATGTGAGGTTAAATTAGTGTTTAGAAAAGACTGCTGAAGTACAAGGTGTAAAGTATTATTATGCTGAGTGCTTCACCAGTGAGAAACTAACCTCACGACTGAAAATCAGTTTTATATATGAAGCTCTAGCAGCTAGTATGGATTTGCTGATGAGAAAGGTGGTTGCCCTTGAGAATGGAAAAACACAGTCCCACTCTGCTCTGGCTACATTCACTTTGCTTACTCAAGAGCAGACAATGACAAGCAGGGGCTGGAGAGGGTAGGAGGAGGGGAGGATTTGAAGTTAATCTTGCCATGCGACTGTGTGCAAGAATTGCTGTCAGTATAGAAAACTGATGCAAGGTAGGGAATGAATCCAAAAGACATAAGCTAAAAATGTGAACAAGAAGATTTGCTCTTTTTTTTCCCCTTTTTTTTCCTCTTGTTTTATTTGGTGCAGCAATCTAGATCTCCTCCACTGCTCCCTCCCATCCCCCTTCCCCTGGGAAAAAAAACAGGGGAACTCTTATTAACCAGTGCCTCTTTCTACTGTGGGTAGGGAAATGTTTCAACACTAAGTCACTTAAATGTACGTTACCACGCAGCCATACTGCTCACTGTGAATTATGTATGGGTATTCAAAGCAGATATTAGGCTGCATGTGCAGATATGACTGTACGTATTAGGTCACTCCAAATAAGGATATTGGTGAGGCTGGAAAAAAGTCACAGCTCAGACATATTTATGGAAAAGAAGATGTATTGAAGTAGCTGAAAGAATAGATCAATGCACCAAAGTTTATGGGTGCAAGTTAGCTGTCATGGGCACAGTTAAGGGATATAATATTCCAGTGAAGTCACAAGCTTAAAATAAAATAATAATAATAATAAAAAAAAAGATTAAATCTGCTCTACCACTTAATTGATAGACCAAACCTGAATCAATCACTCTTAATTGCTGACCAGCTCTCACATTCACCATATGTCTCTGGATTTCTAAACGCAAACATAAATCCTTTCATCACAGGCAGGTTTGAATATAGCAAAAACTTAATTGTGATGCTTCTGTTACTGAGTGGAAAAGAAAGGCAGATAAAGAAGCAGAGATTCTTATTCTGCCACTATCATTCATACAAATAGCCCTCTTGAATGACTGTAGAAAGATAGGTACTTGAAAAGCAGAATCTGACCCAGAATATTGATATATGTATTATAACATGAACACTTCTTGTAAAACTTACACTGTGTCCTCTGAGTATATGTGTGATTGCTGCATGTGCTCCATGCTATATAACCCCCCCAAAGAGGCCATATTATGAATCAGGCAGCAGCAAAATCAGTTGAACCGATCTCGTCTTTCCCTGCCCCTCAGCTCTCACAACCTAATCCTATCCCACTCTGTTTCCTACATACAAGCTACCATCCTTTCTCTTCTGTCCATTAGAAACAAGCAAACAAGCAAGACAGAGCAATTCACAGTTCCAATTGGACACAGAAATAGCCATGCACACTTATTTATGTATATATACACAAATATGCACTTATGTCCATATACTCACATATGCACAGTGTTGCACATATGTATACGTGTATTTACAGATATATTTCTATACATATGTAACAAATACAGCCAAGGTAACAGTTACCTCCTTTGGGGGTAAGTTGCGAGGAATCAGCAGCAACAGTTCAATTGTCCAGAGGGTAGAAGAACCTCTAAAATAAGCTCTGCTGCCATGAAATTCGTAAGGTGAAAGCACAGAAAAGAGCTGAGCAGCTGCTTTTTCTTAACCTCATAAAAATAATTTGAGAATAGCTAAAATGCAATTATCACAATGGTTTCCATTAAAAATGGGATTTCAGCAATGCAGTTGTGGAATGGCATAGTGATCTCCTATGCTAAGCCACGCTCTAACTACAAGCATGCATTCAACACCCTAGCAAAGAAAATTTGCTCTGCCAGTAGTAAACTCTTCCTTCTTGTCCTAACATGAACCATGCTTCACACCCCAGGTTTGATCAGATTAAACTATTACTCTGGTAAGACTTGTACATATAATAAATGTATATTAATCTTTTCCCTAAAGCATTCTCATAAGAAGTGATAATTACCATACCCTTGATTCTGCTACCTAGTATACAGATTAATATACTCTGTGTGTAAAATCAGATATGCAGAAGGCAAACCTTAGGCAGAGGTGAAGTGGGCAGCTGCTTATGACAGCAGACAGGTGCGGGCAGAAAAACAGGCATGACTCCTTACCCTTACTCCTTACCTTGCCCCTGCCTGGGCACTGCAGTTCTGTCAGTCAGTGTTCCCATAAGGCCCTGGCACTTGCGCAGCAGAGGCTACCACTCGGGTGCAGGAGCTGCCCTCATCCCCATCCTTCCTCCCAGTGTGGAGAACCCTGCCTGGCCCTAATGGGGCATCCCCTAGGCTCTTTGCTTTGGGTGTGCCTATGCCATCTCCCTCAGTGTGGAAAGAATAGCCTGCTTTGTGGTGGCTTCAGATCCTCATATTTGTGGCAGCAAAATTAAATTTTTCAGTAGTGCTGGCAACTTTGTGATACTCTGAATGTGCATTTCCAGGACCAGAGCCATAAGCCATACTGCTGTAAATTTCACCCAAATTGAATAAATGATTGACATTTTTTATTCCATTTTGGGAAGCACGTACCTCCAGACCTGAGAAACTGCTGTCTTTTTTGCACATGACGCTCTTCTTAATATTCTTGACAAACTCTAATATATAAAAACTTCAGCTGCTAATTCAAGATAATCTAGGTTTTCTCCTGGCAAAACTGAAGTAAACAGAAATCACTTCCCCTGATGATGTTTACAATATTTATTCATGGACCCTTCAGTATGAAGCACTTTGATTAAACAATTTAGCAAAAGCACAGCAAACCCACCTGCTGTATGCAGAACAAGAGCTGAGCATCTCCAAGGTTGTTACAAGCTATTATACGTGTATGAAAAAGATGCTTTACACTTGCAGTCAGAGATCTGGAAAAGTGACAGCTATACAAATATACATGAGCAAAACACGACATGGGAAACAATCTATTCCCAGCCTTTTCTGTATGCTTTACGAAAGCGGAAAGTTTTTGAGATTATCTACAGTAATTAGGAGTCCCCAGTTGTGTTTATATGGTTAGCAAGTGTAAAATATGATGACCTGCTGAGGATTTGCAAACAGCTAAGTTATAATGATGGATCGTGGTGAGAGGACATGTAAGATTTCCCAGACTTCTGCTGGGAATACTTCAAAAATAAAGCACATTGTTTTCCCTTGGGGTTTATAACGCCTCTTTGACTTAATCAGCTTGCCTTTTTGCTCTCAAGGAGAAATTTCTCCAATTTTACTCATCAGGAGAAATTGCAATGTTCACAGTGTTTTGGCGGTGATTTTTTAGCTATCTTTTCTCATGGGAGACACTGGGTTAGGGTAACATATATCTTCCCTGTAAAATTTGGTTCATTATCTCGCAAGAATACAGTGTTTGAATAGAGGATATTATATGTATATATGTGTGTGTTTATGTATGTTATGCATATATATGTTTGAGTTATATATAGATATTTATAGGTAGACAGATAGAAAGAAACGATTTAGCTTCTATATAAAAAAAAACCAAAACAAACAAAAAAAGTGTGAGACCATCATAACCAAACAAATAGTAATTTATTTCAAATTGTATTAAGGATGTAACAGAAAAATCTGCATTTAATTTATATTCTCATAGTGCCCAAGAAAATTGTTCCCTTTCTTCATGATGGGATAATGTATGCAAGCCATGTTCACTTATTTTATACAGTAACATTTCAGCAGAGCTATCACTGACTACGTGTTTGCTCTTGTGGCTCAGAGAAAGCAAGCAGGGAAATGAGTAATGCTTTATTACTGCCAAACCCTGCTCAAAAGTGAAGAATACCCGTAGGCATAGTTTGAAATGTTACTATAGGGTAGGGAGAGCTTCGCATGTCTCCCTGACAGAGCCACATAAAGCAGAGTTGAGAGGTGAAGATGATTCAGGAGAGCTGCTTTCTAGCTCCAGGACAAGTCATTCCTACCTTTACTTCTGGTTAGTACTAGATGAATAAAAACGATTCAAACATTTAAAAAAGGGAAACCAAGTGCACAATTTGACAATATTTTTCCATTTACTGTGTCTAGGACACCAGTCCTTTATAGGCTTCTCATTGCTAGTGGCAGGTAAGCCAGCCAGGATCTGGGCTCCACTGCAGTATCATCTTCTGTCCAAGCAGCTGGAGGTGATGGGCTTAAAACAAAGGATAAGATTCATTTCAGCTGGTTTTAGCTGCCTAAAAAGTCTAACTGTCATCAAGCTTAAACTAATCATTCAAGCTCCCTCTATAGCCCATAGAGCAAAATAGAGATGCTAGAGAGATATTAATCTTATCTAATATGGTCATCTGAGAAAAATTTCCCTCTCACTTTGCACCAGGATTGGAGGGATCCTTTCTTAAATGAGATATCTAATTTTCTTGTTTAAAGCTAAGTGGAATTAAACTAGGACATATTAGCAGCACATTTTTTTATTTGCTGTGATTAAACCTCTTCGGAGTAACCAGAACTTTACATTTTCCTTTATGTTTTCATCACCTTTTTTTCAGCCCTTGGCCAGTTTAGAGCTGAAACCTTACAGAAGTTGTTCTTCTTAGTCTTCTACCTCTTCCTGGGAATAATTTTGTCTTTTCATCTTCCAGCTGTCTAAGGTGAAACATTGCTCTGACTTTTCTTAATCCATGCTAGGATGTTACTTTTTGAAGAAATCTGTACATCATGTGCTATTGAACATTTCTGGCAGAGAGTTTGTTTTTCAGTCTAGTGATTGAGTTTCAATTCCCTTTAATTTGTGATTGTGTATGATGATAAAAGTTCTTCCATTTCACAAGTGGCTAAATTTTCTGGTTGTATTAATTGCAAATGTAGATTAACACACTATACTTTTTTTTAAATGAGTCCAGGTTTTTGTCAGGCAGGTAAAAGAGGAAAGGAACTTTGTAGATCCGAAGGGTTGGGGTTTTTTTCTTTGCTTTCTTTTTTTTTTTTTTATTTTCCCTCAGCCTTCAGAACATTTTCTTATTTGTGTGTGAGGGAAAATATTATAATCTTGAATTTTTAAAGTGGTACTTAATGCTTCTGCTACTTCAGGTGTGCTGAAATACCACTACCACTTTTCATCAGGAACCTGCCGATTAGCAAATATTGATGAGCTTCTGAAATTCCTATGAGACTTGTACATGCACATTATATAATGAAGGTAAGGCACAAGGAGGTTTTACACAGTTCTTCAATTTAAAGCTTTCTGAAGTAGATTACTTAATGTTTATGACTTGTGTATATGTCAAAAGGTTTCAGAATATTTTCTTATTCGCTGCCACTACAAACATATACTGCATACTCAAGATTTGATTGCATCTTAGAGGGGGATTGCTAATGTTTCATAAACTGTATTCATACTTCTAACTATCTCTTTCATCATGAAATAACTCATTGCCTTTAACTTTGTGAGAGGTTCTGTCTTTGATATCCTTTTCTTATTTTGCATAAATTTGTTTTTCAATACTTACTATCTGCCATTTAATGCTCTGTCATTGTCTGTCAGTTGCACTATTTTTATTACTATTCCAATGACATCTTTTGTGATTTTTGAGTCTCTCCGTGCTCTAAACTGTTTGCAGGTGGAGGCATACCTTCAAAGGCTGAGTGTAAAGAATGGGGCACAAATTCTTTTCAAATTTATTAACCAAATATCCACTTTGAAAATTTGCATATATATTATAAGGAGTGGATCCTCATTAATTAATTTAATAAGCTTATCTTTGGTTTTAAACAGAAACACTCTTGAAAAACACCAGACTTCAACAGCTGAGAAAACTGTAGATAGAGAAAATACGGTAGCCACCACTAAGATGTCAGCATTTATCAACAATCATCAGTCTTTACCTGATAAGGGCAAAAGAAATACCTATTTTTAGAAGTAATTCTTTAATCTACTCCAGTGGAAATTTAGACCTCTAAGAAAATGTAAAAAATAATTAGCAAATTTTCAGAATATCTAATCTATTAAATTAAACCAAGTGAAGAGTATTTGTTTTAACATATTTTCAGTCAATCAATTCTATGTATGTAAATGAAGCATGACACTTACTCCCATGGACTGAGCCAATTTGGAAGTTTTAAACAGAAGCAGGATCAGTTCATGGAAAGCCATATGGTCTCCTTATGATCTTCCATTAAAGTAAATAACAGATTTACAGTCACAGCTACAACAGCAACAGCAAAAAAAAGTAAATCCCCATTTTTCACTTTAAAGTTATTTCTAATTTGAGGGTCTTTTTTTTTCAGCAGTAGCAAAAGTGTTGTGAAGTAGAAGAATACTATTATTTTGTGTGTCTATTTCAATTATCATCATATCGTTACTATTGAATGTCAATTAAGGCAAAAAAGATCAGTCAGAATCCAGATTATCAGGAAGAATTACATAGCTATAACACATCAAACATTTAGGGATTTATCACTTCATGCCCTTTCATTTCTTCTCAGTACTTTAAAATGGCTGGAAGAGCGAAAGAAAGAAAGTTCTTCTGCGTAAGGCAGAAGAACTGGTTCGTGTAGTCCAATAATTTCTGTAATTTTTCCCCTTTAGCTCAGAATTGAGGCTAGTGAAATGCTTGGCTAAATGCTGTCTCCCTGATAGACACTCAGCTCCTATATTAGGAAAAATACATGACCTGGAGAGGCTATGATTTTCACTGGTATTTTGTTCTGCTAGTTAACTGTCCAGGTTATTTAAAGAATTTTGTACAGTTCTTCATTTGCATTCATATGGCTCCAGTTACCAGCCACAAGTTCATCTTATGCCACTTTTTAGTGCATTTCAGGACCCATTCTTTTCTCCATGTGGAAATACCAATTTTCTGTAAACAGGCTACCTCAGAAGCTGAATTCCTCCAGTTTTCCCCTGGAAAGCTTTGTTTTAAAAATTCAAATGTTTTTTGGATCTTTGGTGCAATTTCAGTTTTCTAATAATTCTTTTAAAGGTTTAAATGTGGATGATGTCCACTTCTGTAGTAGTCTGAGTCTTACTGTTGCCTTATAGAAAAGTAGAAATACTATCCCTCTCGTTAATATTTCCATGTTTATGAATGCACTGATTATATTAGCCCTTTTTATCACCACATTGCAATGGGAGCTCGATATGAGTTGTTATTTACAGTTAGCCGTAAATATCTTTTAGAGTCACCACACTGATGGCATACACCTTCTGTCCACATATACATGCCTAGATCCTTAGTTCCTAGAACTTTGTTCTCCCTGATATTAAGACGTAGTTTGTCTGAATAAGTCACGCCTTTCTATGCAATTCATTTTGATTGGTATGACTGACATCATCATTATGTACCATGTTACCAACCTTTGTGTCACCTGCCAATTTTATCAGCAGCAATTTTATACTTACTTCCTAGCCCCTGATGAAAATATTGAATAGTTCTAGGGGAAGTACTGATCTCTGGAACACCCTGTTAAAACCACTCCCTTCAAAATTATAATCTCATTGACAGCTACCTTTAGAGACTCACTAGGTTCCCAGTTTTTAGTCCTTTCAACATATATTACTAATGTTTCGTACAGCCAGAATATCATATGTATCTAAGCTAAAAACCTTATAAAAGTCTACATTTATTTTTACAAGGTAATGTAATATATTTTTTTAAAGTTAGATATTTTTGATAGACTTCATTTCCTATAAAGCCATTCATATCTATTAATTCTTTATTAAATCCCTCATAAGTTTTAACCGTGTTTTGCCTGAGCTGCTATTAAGCTAATATATTAGTATGCTATATATAGCTATACCAAACTATGCACATGTCAAATAAGGCTGAGCTAGAAAACTTGGTAATAAAATAATCTTTATTTGATAGCTAGTCATGAACAAATCTCTGGAACTAGAGGAGCCATTTGTATTTTTAGATAGATAGAAAATGTACTCACCACTTAAGCCTAACTTACTCCTTCAGAGATGATTCAGTGAAGTCAAAAGTGACTTAGAAAGTACATCATTCCTTCAGTCCATAAACTTTGGGAAGAACAGAGGATGATTAGCTCTTTTCACTGTCCTAATCTAACCCCTTCACTCCCTGCAAGAACTTTAAGAAGGTTAAAAAAAAAAAATCCAAAACAGTTTTATAATGTGAAAGAAAACTTCAACGACTGCAAAATTTGCATCTGCAAGATTTTATCTTACTTTAAAAAAACTCACACATCAGAGGATTCACAGGTCACTTCTTTCCAAGATTTGCAGTTATTGTCTAGCCATCAAATACGTTCTGTTGAAACTTTCTTCCTTAACAATTTTTCCGGCACTATAGACGAATGATCTTCAAGATTGCATCATTCTTGGTAATTCCTTCTTTCCATTATTTTATGCTTGACAATAGTCAACAAAACTCTGTAGAGCTTTTTAATTGTGTGCTCTGAAAATTTCACAGGCAAAGTGCCAGCCACTTAATTGTGCTAATTATTATTCACGCAATAACGCCTATTAGTCTGCACTTTTTTTAAAGGGGTTCAATCAGCATTCAGATCTTGCTTGCTTGGCAGAATGTCATTATAGCGGCTTTCAAAATCTGGCAATAAGCCTAAGAAGAGTCCATTTTTGCCATTGGGACTGCCTAATCCAGACATCATTATCGATCAAACTGACACATGTCTGCCAAAACGGATACAAGAAAAACAGGAATCTACACAGCTCTGGTATCTCCAGCCTAAGTCTGCAAAATGATAAGGATCAAAAGATGAAATCATATTTACGTGAGAAAATAGAATATACATCTACAAGCAGAAGGGTAGAGTTCCAGAATTGTATTTAGTTAGTGAAGCAGTCTTTGAAAGTGAAGAACACTGGAAGAATAAAAAGGAAGTAAGACCACTGTAAGAATTTGCCTGCTTAAGTCAAGTCCCAGGTCTGGTACTGATAGCAAAGTATCACGTTATCAAGCCTGAACATTTCCTACCCTTTGGTTAGAGATGTACAGATCCACTTCAAATTAATTTGCCTGTGGAGTGGAAGTACAGTTGCAAAATTAGCTGGAAGCATCAAGCTTCTCAAAGAAATGTGATTCCTCAACAGTGGGAATTGTGGAAAGAACACAGGAGCCATTACGCTATGGCTTCAGTGCCCAAGATTGAGTTTACACTGCATGAAAGAATGAACTTGATGAATAAACACAGGGTTATTTGGAAATTCCATAGGCAATTTTTTTCTGTTGCTGAATAAGCAATTCCATGTGACCATTTATTAATATAAAAGGCATGAAATTAGATTTGCTGGTTAGCAGTTAGTGTATGAAGTCTGGCAGAATGTGGCTTAAAGCAAGGAAAAAAAAGACAAGCATATGTCAAATCTCCACTGTTCTGGTGTGTACTTTATGTAGCAATATATATGGTCTCTGTCCGCACAGGATCAGCCAGGATTGCCATCTACTTTCCCACACCCTGGCTGTGACAGTTCCTCTAATTCCAGAGTAACCATAATGGTGCAGACACAGATTTAACAAATTTTAGTGCCCTCACATTATGAATAAAAAATACATATTTGGTCTTGCAGACAGTTAGCATGGGCTTCTGCATACAGACCTTTACAGGTTACATACTTGGTAGGCTTTCATCATTAAGATCACAATTTAACATAGAGAAAGCACTTTTTCTTTTACGTGTTCCTTGAAACTGTTGTGCACCAGTCTCCAGATATATCCATTAGCCATCTATTAACGAATTTTTACTGCCTGATGAGCTGAACTGACCATCCAACAGCTCCAGAACAGAAGGAATTAAGTCAATAGAAAATTGAGTTTAGCACTGCTTGATTTCTCTCCATATATGAATTTGAAAGTCAGGTATTACTGAAATGTTCACTGATCTTAAGAAATGCTCCTAAAAAAGCCAGTACTGAAAGGGAGAATGATAAAACTGACCAGACTTTCAGGGTACAATGAGGAGGAAGAAAATATTTGTTTTTGCAAAAGGCTCTGAAAAAGAGGAAAGAAACAGCGACATTTATAAAGAAAAATATTTTAGCTCATGGGGAAATTTGTGGAATACAACTATAAAGCAAGAAGCTCCAGGGATTTTTTCCAAATCTGAAGTGTTCTAGAAATTTCCCCTACCATTACAAAAATAATTCACCCTTTATAAATACAGCTTTTCTAAATTTATTGGCCAAAAGCTAACATCCAAATTAATTCTGCAAGTGTTAGATTAGTTCAATGATTTTCCCCTTCTGATACAGAATCATCTCAGCACAAGTGAGAGATATGAGGATGCAGAAACTGGGCAGGATTTTGCCATTGAGGATTTTTTTCACAGGAAAATGCTGGTGCATTGTACTAAATGATTATCAGAGCTTATCAAGTTCAACAAAACTTTGAAAAGTTCTTAAGTCTAGAATTAAACTTCTGATCAAAACCAGAGAAAGACAAAGACGGAAACAACTTACTGCAGAACAGCTGATATGTAATGCCTATTGTCTGCAGCATGGGTTTGTATAGAAAATTTCTCACTTGTGTTTCTTTTTGCATAGATGTGCAGGAACGTGGAGCAATGATGGAGACAGGTACGTATGAATTAGATAGTTTGGAGGTGTGGCAACATTGAAGAGCCAGAGTCATATCCTGCTCTTGCTCAGTCTCAGCAATGACCAGAAACTACAGGTTTTCAGATCATGCTTGTACCCAGACAATGGGACATTTGATTGAGATGGATACTGACAAGTATCCCTTCTCCTTCTGTACCAAAGCAGAAAAATAATGCTGAAGCTGTGACATTTTCCGTAAGTTGCAACTACCATTTTTCAGTTGCACTTGAAATAAATTTATTTCTGCTATTTTCACCTCCTAGAACTAGTCCTATCTGCTGCTGTCTTTTGTCTTCTCACGCTGCCTGCGCACATTAAATACTAGTGTGCTTTGCCACATTTCAAAGGGGGCCATTAAGCCTCACATGCCCTCAGCATGATGTCAGATGCTGCAAACTTTCCCTTGTCATTTTTAGATTACCCTGCCACCTGTTCTTTACTTACAGTCTGGGTTCTTGATGTGAACTGCTTCAATTTTATTAGAAATCAAGCCAAATCAAAGAAAAGATGTAAGGACTGGAAAAAGCTTAAAGAAGAGGAAAAGCTAACTTAATAGGAAGACTTGTACAGGAAAGAAGTGAATCAAGAAAAACTTCAGGGGAAGTTGCAGTCTATCTTATCATCATCACTCACAATTTTATCTCTATACCAAATCTGCCTCTTTGAGTGAAATCATCTTACATCCAGTAGACACAATGACACAGCTAACCACTGGCAAAAAAGGAAGAGTCCTGCTTTGAGGGCTTTTCCATTGCTGGCATCAAGGTAGCCCGTGATGTTCACCTACTATTCTAAATAGCATGACAAGTCATTATATAAACCTTCTAAGCATCAAGGTGATAAAACTTAATTCACCTCTGTTCCTAATTGCATGAAAACTCAGCTGCTATAGAAAGATCAGCCAATTCTACTTTATCACACTTGCACATTACATGTTGGCAAGGCTATGACTTAAAGTGTCATGAGTGCATTTCATGCCATATGAGACAGAAATGTTTACAATCCACTCAGTAGATTGAATAAGGTGCAAAAGTTAAAGGAGGAAATAACTGTTTATGCGTTATTCTTATGGAACATCCTGAAGTGTCAGAAAGGACTTTGCGCTGCTTCAAAAGCAAAAAGAAAGACTGTATCACCAAGCCTGATGCATAAAAAAAATTGTTAGTGGTATTGGAGAAATAGCACTGTTGAAAGGAAGAGATATTCTTGTATGAACAGATGCCTTTTCTACGAGTTTGTCCCAGTAAGCGTTGTCTTCTTCGCAACAGAACTGTATAAACCTCTTCATCCTTTAGCTTTGTAGGTGCCAGCTTGTCATATTTATAGGCTTTTGAAAACTTGTACCCCATCAGAGCATAAGTCCCTCTGATTTTCAATGAGACATAGAATCTTAACTAATTTTAAAAATAAGTTATGTTTTTCTATTCCATATACAACTTTTGGAAAACGCACTTGAGTCTCAGTGAATGCAGGTGAAACTTATGCTCCTAAGTACCTAAGTCACTTTGGAAAATGGAAATTCAGTGCTTCTGGAAATATTACTTATGGAGTATTCATGGCCTTTTATTTCCTGGTTAATCATCCTTGGTGGTTAAAGGAGAATCTATTTTAAACTTTATCTATTTCATGTTATCTATCTTAAAAACTATACAGAAACTCTGTGAGTGTTCCTCTCAGTGAGTGTCCTTGCCTTCTTTCTCTCCTTTGTATTATTACAGCACACTCATTGCACCTTCTCATAAATTAAATCGTCCATATCCCAGAGATCGCACCATGTATGCCTGGGAATTTATACAGTGATTAGAACAATAGGACCCTGATTTTGAACGGTGCCTTTGGGATTTCCTGTGATATCAATTATATACAATAGCAATCCTGCTCATGAACAGCACTAGCCTACAAGCCACTCAGCTCCAATGGCATGACACTTAAAATTCCTCACCTCATTTTCATTGACCATGAGAGGAAAAGCAAAGAGTAAACAAACAGAAGATGACCTTTATGAGTAAAACATCTAAGCATAAAAAGATTAATCGACCCCCATCAGACAGTCATTAAACCAAATAAGAGCTTTTCTTATACTTTTAAAGCTCAGATTTACAGTCAGGCAAATTGTGTAAAAAGGCTGGTAATACAGTGACGCCCAGTGCCATTGGGCTTTCGAAAGCTGACAGTTGCTGTAAAATAGTCATTAAACAACCTCTAGAAAGACTCATCAGCAGATGCCCCCAGGTGAAGGAGAGAGAAAGCTGAGAGAATGAAGGAGAATCTAACATCTTAGCATGACTGAATTAAACAGAGCATATTATGCTGATTTTCAGAGTCAGCCCAGTAATTTAATTTTCATAGCAGTTCCTTTGATTGTAGCAACCATTTTATGAAACATTAATAAAACTTCTTTTTTATGTAGCACACATCCCTTTTCCATTTCATTAAGAAAAAGAAAAAAGGAAGGATGTACAAATTTGCTGACCATTAGCTCTGTAAATGACAAAAACAAATAAAAGATTATTTTTAATGCGGTACCACTGTGGTGGGTAGACTAAATTTGGGTTTACAATAATTTCAACACAAATTGGAAGAGACAAACAAACTGTACATGGATTTGCCATATTGTACTGCAATGTCATCTCATAAATCAGAATGGCCTACCGCGTGTGTGCATGTGTGCACATATACTGCTTTTATATGTAATTATAGTTAGTAATGATATATGCTTCATTGGAATTGATTCTTCTCTTGCTTTTACTGGTATAAATTACAGAATTAATTGAAATTAATATCAACATAAAACTGGTGTAAATAGTAGAGAGAATAAGTGTAGCTACCTACTTGGGAGAGTGGAATGCATACATACAACTGTATGCTTGTAGTCAAGTGCCAATCAGCATTGGCTCAATTACATGTAAATATCATGTGAAAAATTTAGAAGTTTTGAAAACTTCCAGCAGAGATCAATTCTGCAAGTATTAAAGAATGTATCAAAATGTAGGGTAAATTTCATTTCCCTTTGGCTTTTTTTTCCCTTTTCCTTCCTTCTTGTCTTTCTGTAATACCTTGTCTTTCTCTCCTAATGTCTTCAATTTATAACTAAATAAAGGCACAAATGCAAAAAAGGAAACAGGGAAAAAGAAAACACGAGGCAAAAGAGAAATGAAATGTGCATTGACATTACATTTTCCACTTCCTTTGGGATACTGGTCCAGTTTTATTGGAACCAAAATTTCCCACTGTATTTTTGCTTTGGAAAAATAGCTAAACATTTTTTCAACAAAAATATCTTCCTTGAAAAAATACTGACACCTCTTTAACCACAGAAAATATGTTTTGCAGACAGGAAAGACATGCCACAAAAACATGTTCTCATTTGGTTACAAAATCTGTTTCTTTGTTGACTACCTTATTTAAATGCTGCCTCAAATTCAGTCTCCTATCATAACAAATAGACACAGAAACTCATATGTGGAACTGCATGTTTATATTTACCTATATGTTTATTTATATAGGTATATTTATTTATATATATATTTATTTACATATATGCAAACATACAGCGCAGGCAAATTATGCCGAGAATAAAGACCATGAAGTGTTCAAATAACAAGAGTTTTTCAAGTTAAGACTGTCTGTTCGACCTTAACACTGCCCACATAAAATCAGGCATCAAAGCCACAGGATTGCATGCCATTTTCCCTCATGATAACTTAGTTTCATACAAAAAAAACCAACCCACCCTGGTTGGTTAGTGCATACTCAATGTTATAGCTTTTTGATATTTATTTTAATGCTCCCTCAAGAAGGAAGAAAATGACTCATTCATCTCACAGCGAGGGACCAGCCTCTGAAAGATACTACATAGTTTATTCATAGAAATGAAAGCACCAGTGGGAAACAGCCAGGTCTTACACAAACTTTTTTTGTGATCTCTGCCAGATCACATCCTCCCTCTGTGTACCAGATTTTCATTAGTAAAATATCATTAGAGATATATTGGTTAAACTGTACAGGTGGGGTTATCTGATTTCACTTTAGTTTTGAAAAAAATCAGGTTTCTCTAAAACTGAAGTACTTGTCAGGAGCCAGAGGAAAGCAACAGATGCTGCAAGAGGGCCTCTTCATTCACTGCTCCCATCAGAGCAGGATATACACAGCTTTGACTTTGGTTTCTTTTATTTGGTCTCCTCAGAGAGACTCCAGGCAACTCACACAGATCTTGCAGCTATTTTTGGGATGTCAGATGGCTAATGCTCACTTAGAGGGAAACCTATCCTAAGCTCTCTGGTCTTAGGTTGGCTTTATAATCTTGCACAATAGATTCCTCATCTTATTTAGAATTTGCAAGAGCAAGTCATATAGCATCTATGCTTTATTTAATATTGATTCAGAGCAGGAAATTTCTCTTTCCTCAGTATCTTCACCTGTAAAATGAGGATAATGTTTATCCCTTTGCAAAGCAGTTTTAGATCATCCTGTGACATACACAATTTCAAAGTGTCATAAACCTCCCATTGATTCATTTTTGCCTACTCAATATTACAGTGATAGCAACTGAATAGACACATAAATTACATTACAAACTGTGGCTGCTTTTCCAGTTTGCTTTTTTTTCTTTTTAAAAATTTTTTTATGTGATAATAATCTGGGAAAACATGTCAGTTACATATGGAAAATACTTATTATGTGAATAACATTTGCTCCTAATTTTTTCTGTAGTGCTGTATTCCTGCACAACTGCTCTGTAGTGTTACTGCCTATTGTACAAAATGCATTTTATTGCAGTCATACCTTTGTGTGGTTTTGTGTGTTTGTGTGCAAGCATGAGAGAGTTTCATATTATTTAATGTTATATTAAGTGTTAGAAGTGTTAGCTTTGACTTAATATTCAGTGAAGTGCCAAGCAAGTAAGCATACAAAATGTTTAAAAATACCTTTCCCAGAAAAATCTTAGAGGATTTACATAAAGTTTCTTCAGCTAACGTACACAAATAATTCCTCTAATTACATCAAATGCATTAACCCTTTACCTCTCATTCTAATGGAAGGATTTAATTATGAAACAAAATTGATTTCCCTGTAAATATATCAGAAAATTCATACTGCAGTCTATAAAGCTTTTATTCTGAGCAAAGAATTTTGCTAATCACAGAAAATGTTGCAAATTGCAGCACATCATGAATTTTAATATAGATGGAAAAGAGAGAATATGGTACCATTTATACTGAGCTTTATAAAGGAGAATTTGAATTCACCATATCTGCTGTTTTACAGAAAGAAACATGAACTTCACAGGTGGGTTTTTTTTTGCTGTTTAAATAATTCTGCATGCCACTAAAATAGTTTGGAGGGGTTTGTTTGTTTGTTCGTCTGTTTGTTTGTTTGTTTTACAGTGAAGGTATACAAGCAGGTTAATGAACAGCAGCATATCCAGGCAACTGAAATTTATGAAGCAAAACTTTTGCCAGAACTCTGAAGCAATGCTTGCAAATTACTGATGCGCTACATTCACACCGCTCAAACAAGGAGGAGCAGCTCTAGCTACAGCAGGCAGAGTTGAAGCTAAAGGACCAGTAAAGTGGAAAGAAAGCACTGGGTTATTTTGCCATTTGCTAATTTATTTTAAAAGGCATTAAAAATGACAGGAAAAAAAAAAGGTAAAATGTCAAGAAGTTAAGTTACGTAGCAGACTGGGCTGCAGTTTCTCAGAAGTTTAATCTGTACATAAAACCCCAAATGCTGGCCTCGGTATTTTCTTGCAGTGCTGTTTTTGATTGAAAACTTTGTGAATGTTTGTGATATTGCTGAGAGCCTATTGGCAGATGAGCATCTCTTGCTATAGTCTCCATCATTATTTCCCTGTCTTGTCTATTAACGAGCACTATCATCCCATCGTAAGATGACAGCTGCAACACGTACTCAGGCGCAATAAACAGCTAAATGAGGCGCACAGCAATTTCACTTGTCACCAGAGCCCTCGGCACGACTGGCTGCACAGCTTGATGCATAAATTCATGAGGCTGTTGCATATGATGGAGTATGCCTGGCTGAAAGAGGTGATGGATAGCAGGGCAGCTAAAAATGGCCATCACCTTGACTCTGTCAGGACATTTTTTAAAAGTACCCTATCAGCTCTCTTGCGTTCTTTCATGTACACTATCCCCAAGCTATAGGCTTCTGAAAGTACTGATATGACTTTTCCTTACTGAAGGTTTTCGGATCTGAAGTCAAGTTTCTTCTTAGGTTCAGTGAACACAATATATGCTGCTAATGTGTAGGATGAAATGTTCCTATAATAATTGTTCATTCAACATACAGCAGAGTCATAAGGTTAAACACTAACAACAGAAATTTTCAATTTTCCCAAGTGCATCTGAAATGTTGGTAAAACAGATACACACACACACAGACACATGTACAAGGAAAACATATAAAGTCTCATGCAAAAGTACATGCAATTATGTATATGCATACAAAACTATGCTTTGCGAAAAGCTATAGGAGTTGTTCTTGAATGTATTACAGTAATTATATACTATGTAAAACCACTACAGGTTGACATAACTTGCCATTGCATACTGTTAGATCTGAATTAACAACATGTTTTCTAATAAGTCAGTAAAATGGAAAGAAAAGTTACAAGTAAGAAAAAGAAACCACTACTTATGGGGTTTCCAAATGAAGCCCAAAACTCAAGTTTCCATAAGCACAGTATTTGATGACCCAGTGATATTCTTTGTTTGTGTCCCCTCTATTTGTGTTACTGGAAGTCACCTAAGGAAGACAAATACAAAGGCAACAAAATCAATGAGGCAGTTTCCTGCAAAGCTTCACGCATTAATCTCTATCACACAGAGAAATATACGCCACTATAAAGGAAGAAAGTCACTTGATCTCTAATAAAAGAGAAAACCCTTGGTAATAAACAATTAATAAAGTTGTCATGATTAGTTATGCAACTATGAATCAATGTTCATGATAAAAATGACCGCTTTTATTGCTTTACATATCTATGATGTGGTAGTATTACAAACACCATTGCCACATTGAACCCTACACAACCAGTGTGGTCATATTCTTAACTTTGTTAATGTCAAATTTTAACAGGAGGTGGGCTTCCCAGCTTGAACACACATACACACATATCTGAATTAAAGCGTCTCTTCATGCCTGTCCTCTCCTTTCTACTATGAAACTCTCTTCCAAGCTGGCCAACTTTACCTGGCTCCCATCTGCAGTAGGAGTTAGGACATTTTCTTTCTGCAGGCTTCTGGCAGCAGTGCCCAGGCACCTGGACACAGCTCCTCCAGGCCAGCAGCAGCGAAGTGCTGCCAATGCCTGCTTGTCATCCAAATCACCGGGTGCTGGGAAAAGCCCCTGAGAGGGAGACAGTTGTGGTTTAACCCCAGCCTGGTAATCTCAGAACCACGCAGTCAGTCGCTCACTCCCCTCCCTTTCCTCCCCCTCTGCTCCCGGAGGGGTGGTGAGGAGAATGGAAAGAATGTAAATCCCACAGGGCTGAGATAGGAACAGTCCAGTAACTAAGGATATAGCACAAATGACTGCTGCTGCCACCAATAATAATAATGATAAGGGAAATAACAAGGGGAAAAAATACAACTGGTCACCACCCACTGACCGATATCCAGCACGACCCAAGCAGTGATCTCGCCCTTCTGGGTAACTGTCCCCTGTTTTTACATCCTGGGCATGACATGCTGTGTTATGGAATACCTATATGGCTAGTTTGGGTCAGGTGTCCTGTCTCTGCTTCCTCCCAGCCTCCCCTCCTCCCTGGCACAGCATGAGACTCAGAAAGACTTTGGTCATAGTAAACATTACTGAGCAACAACTGAAAACATCAGTGTTATCAGCACTGTTCTCAGACTGAGAGTCAAAAATACAGCGCTGCACCAGCTACCAGGAAGGAGAAAAATAACTGCTACTGCTGAGCCCAGGACAGAGACTTTCGTGGCACTTCTGGTCTGTCAAGCTCTCATGCAGTCCTCATAGCTGTGATGTCCAAGCACATGCCAAGTAGTAACCCCAGATAGCAGACATATCCCTTGAAGCCTTTGAGGATGGACAGTTGTCCCATTGTGCCTCTAATTTTCTCTGCCATCCCAAAAGTGGGCTGGGAAGTGTTGGCATCATGTGAAGATGCCATCCTCCCACCCATTGTCTCCTCTGGGGACTGGCAGCAGATGATGTGCCTGATGAGCATCGCCTGAATTTCTGAGGTCATGAGTTCTCATTAGATTTAATGGTGCGTCTTAAAGAAGGTAAAAAAAATTAAAAAAATTAGATGCCTAAATTGTGATTTAAGTGACTGATTTTCGATATGGCATGCTGCCATCTGGTGGACACCGCTCTGATCGATCGTTTGACCAGAGCTATGAAAAGGTGAGGCAAGGGAACAAAGGGGTGCGTAGACTTTAGGGGTCCTCCGTAGTAGAACCTGGATCCAGTGCCAGTCTTCACACTGTAAGGAAACCATCCCTGCAAAATGTGAGAGCCCCCACTTCCTCATGGCCACAGTGTGAGACACCGAATTCAGGAAGTGTTGGCTTATTTTCAGGATGCCTTCGGGAAAAACCTGAAGTAAAGCCTGTCTTTCACACTGTCTGAGGGAAAAAAAAAATATAGAAAAGAAGCACTGTAATAGAGCATCACTGGAACTGTAGCAGGCTCTGAGCGCATTCTGCTTGTGGACTGTCTTCCAGCACACTTGGTAGGTCAGAGAGCTACTCCTATGGGCAAAATCAGCTTCTGGATGAAAGCACCTAATGACCACACAGGCATTTAGATAAGGCTAAACTGAACCCTTGAGAATAACGCATTTAGGGAAATTTTAAATTACACAAAACAGTGTCCAGATTTGTGGCATTATCCAGCTTCTGTCAGAAGTGCCTACAGGCAGGTGTTATGAAGCAATTCTGAAATCCAGACTGTTTCAAGTGTTAAAGAAACCCAGGACACTGTTCTGGAGGTCTGGTGAAAGGATAAGAAAAAGGAACGGGAAAAAGTAACTATAAATTTCCTTAGAGGCTGGGTGTTTATACATTACTTCAATTTTGCTATCTAATGCTTTCATGAAAATATGGCAGTGAAGCCTTTATCAATGCTGCATCTACTGTCCTGTATATCAAGTCTCAAGGAAAATGTTTCTTCTTTAAATGAATACAATAGTACAACATGCAGCCTAAGAGCTGCTGTAATTCAAGAACTTCCCAAATGTTATCAAAAGATAACCAGAAAAAGAGACTTGTGTCTCAGTATGTGTGTATCAAGTTCTTTACAAAGCATTCTTACACTTTGTCCTAAACACAGTAATCAAGTTTCCCACTGAGAGACCTGAAGATCAAGACTAGGGGCCAAATTCTGCTCTTATAGTTACATGTTCACCTGTGTAACTGACAGCAGAATTTGCCCTTAGGACTTTAAACTTGATCTGCTATTCAATGGGCAGCTCATGCACTGATCTGAGCACCAGAGTGATGTGCTCCTGTCAACCTGTGAATCAGAGGAATTGCTGCTCTCATACAGAGGAGGAAAAAAGCTCCTTGTAAATTGCTCCTGAAATCGCCTCTTGCCTTTTTCTAGCAAGGATGGGCAAATTTGAACACAAAATTCAACACAAACTTAAATAACGCTTAGATATCAGGGAGACAGATGCCATCGAAATACAAGCTGGTTGATGATTAATTGAGTTTGCCTTTCACTTAGGACACACTATGATAAAAGGAGTTAGTGTGGGGAAAAGAGAGAAATTTAAATGAAGAAATACATGAAGCACACATAAATATGTACATGCTGCATATAAACAAAGCAAATTTAGACCGGCTTCTGCATACTTCTTCAGTGGCTAATACAGAAAGTGTACAGAAAAGGCAGATATTCTTTTAAAAAGCTGCCTTCATCCTCTGAAACAAAAATGATCTAATATAATCTGGGCAAAAAGTTTCATTGGCTCAGATTACTGCTGCAACTATAGAATTGCCTGTTGAATTCTACATAATTAGCATTCTTGTGCAATGGAATATATTTCTCCAAATTTACTGCTTTGCATAAAATTAGTTAACACTGAGCATGGACTGTCAAAATGTGTCTAGTAGAATGAGAATGTGGGACAGTTGGGAAAGACTGCTGAGTTAATTTTAGATGTGGGTATACTACCCCCAGCAAACCTTGACCCCATTCAAACAACACTTGCAATCAAGATTTACTACGCTGTGATATCATGCAGGGAGTTGGTTCTGCAAGGAAATATGTAGACTTCCCTCATGAAGCCAGGCAGCCTTTGCCAAAAACTTCCATCTTGGATCCCAAGCTCCTCTCCTTCCTGCTGCCTAGCTACTAGATTAACCCATAGAGCCAACCGTCACTGGAGAGGGAAGTGCTTTTGGGTGATTTTGCCCTCATACAGGTGTGGGGAATGTGAGTCAATTGCAGTGTTGCTGAAAGTCTGTGTGGATTTGGGGCTGGGCTATCCCAAGACATTTGAACTTCCAAATAAAGCTAGAAGATATGAAATTGCCACACAAAAGATGAAGGTACTAATTTAGTTTGCAAATCATATGTGATTCCTGCTATAATTTCTTTAATGGTGAAAGACAGCAAGAAGATTTTACTACATAAGTTGGCCAAAAGACATTTTTGGTAGTACATCATGAATATGTGATCTTTAAACCATGAGGTAAGGGTTATTATTTGTATGTATTAAAGTGTTGTCGATGCCTCAGTTGTGAACTGCTGCTGTCCCTATGCCACAGAAACATAGGAGAAAAGCCTTTTCCTCAAAGTAACTTCCTGTCCCTATTTTGTAGAAAGAATTAAAGAAAAGTTAGGAGGTAAACACTTCTTTTCTCATTAGGTATACAGATCTCTTTTTTCATTAGAAAAAAACCCTATGAAACTCATTGCATTGATCTACTCTGTTCTTGCAAATGTAGAAACTGGCCATTTCTGTTGTTCAGTCACAATATCACCACCAAGATTGAATAAGAAAAGAGGAAACAAAAATATTTTAAAACTGTTTTATTGTTTTACCTTGTTGTCTACTCATTTGCAAGTAATTCAATTTTCAGGGTCATAGAATCATAGAATCACAGAATAGTTAGGGTTGGAAAGGACCTTAAGATCATCTAGTTCCAACCCCCCTGACATAGGCAGGGACGCTTCCCACTAAACCCTGTCACCCGAGCCTCTCTCCTACCCAGCCTTGAACACCATCAGCAATGGAGCATTCACAACTTCCCTGGGCAACCCATTCCAGTGCCTCACCACCCTCACAGTAAAGAACTTCTTCCTTATATCCAATCTAAGCTTCCCCTGTTTAAGCTTGAGCCCGTTACCCCTTGTCCTATCACCTGTTTGATAGAGCACTTGGAAGAATATTCCCTGGACATATTTTTGAGGGGACCGAGGAGAGAGAAAATTCAGTTTGTAAACAAATGAAATACAAAGTGACAGAACATAATATCAGATATGCAACTTTTGTGACAGATGAAGCTTACAGTGATTGCCCACAGACTTGAGAACGTCTCCTTAGTTACCCCAATTTCCTCAGGAAAGACTGCTCCTGGGTTTCCTTGGCCACTTCAGAAGTTCATTCTAGTATCTTCACTGAATTTCTAAGACTAAACACAGTAAAATTAATGTATTCTATACTGCCCAAAAGGTTACAGTGGGCATCTCACGTGCTTGGCATCATGTGGATTCTGCTTAATAGAAGTCTTTTTAATTAAAGAGCTTACTTTACCACAATTTTTCTCCTCTCTCTTGCTTTTGTCTCTGCAAAGACCCTTATTCCTCTTCCAGGATTAAAAAAAACACCCAACCAAACAACAACAAAAAAGCCAACCTTGAGAAATTCCCAAATTAGTCTGTAAATTGCAGAGTGGTATTAAAGGCTCATCTCTTAATCACAACTTGAGAATTTCCCATTCCAATTGCTTTTGCCATTTTAATGCTAAGCAGTCCATAACAATAAAGGGACAAGATGGATTTCTTTAAAGCAAAGCGGTGTAAACATACTTTTTTTTCCCCAATATCTTACAGCTGCTTCGATGGGTCCTGGCAAAGTCTCATCTTAGTATTTGATTCTGAAACTTAGAATTACTTCAGGAATCACCTTCTTCCACCCTCAGACCTAGACATTCTGAGCCGTTTTATATTTCCTGTCTACTAGCAACTGCTATGATAAGACCCAGAAAGCTGTGACCATTTTTTCCCACTGTGACAGACAGGAACAAAACCTTCTGTAGCAAGCAGTGGATGGAAAGTAAATAGGATCATGAGCTCTGGGAACACTAGCAGCTGCTGCAGGCAGGGTACCAGACAACTTAAAATAAATACAGTAAAGAGTAAGAAAAATATATTTAATTTTTCTCTTTTAAGCTGTGAGCTATTTGAGAAGGTGGGGGAGGAGATCTTAGTTCAGAAGGGCACAAAACAACCAACTTGAAGACAACACAGTTGCCTCACAGGTGAAAAAAAAGGAAATTGGATTTCAGAAAATCCACATCAAAGGAATACTCATGAAGAACATGATCCCTAAACCATTAGGAATGAACAGAAAAAGGGATCACATGGTGATAAGTATCCAGGGGAAAATAGTTTCCACAAGTATAGCTACTTTCTCAGGTTTTCAGTTCTTAATAGTAAATCCCAAACAACTAATGGAATAACTGTAAACTGACCAGACTTGAGATGATCATTTGCCAGATTTTGGAGTACTATTTGTCTCAGCTTGCACCTCCCCTGTATTAGTGGTGTAAAAAGCCAGTTTTGAACGCTACAGACAGGGAAGTACAGTACATAGTATTTTTTTGCTAAGTGTGAAGGGTTTGTTATGCTGTTTTGGTTTGGTTTGGGGTTTTTTTTGAGTTTTTTTAATGATTAGTGCCTGGAAGGCACAACAAGAAAACCAACTACTGCATTAAATCAATATTGTGTCTTGTAAAACATATAATAACACTAGAAAATAACACATAATCTGAGAAAAACCTGGCCATGATGCATTTCTATCTCTATGGAATGCTACAGAATGTAAAATATTTACTTTTTTCTCCTTTCAATTTAAACCCTGCTTTCTTCTGAGATTATGCTCAAAATATTTCAGCTGGAGAAATTAAGAAAGAATGCTTATACATTGCTAGAGATGTGAGCTATGAAACAAAAGGAATTAAGACAAATAATCACAAAGCTTTTTGCCCATCCTCCATCCTCCCTGCCATCCTCCCTGTTCTCATTTTGCCCACCACCACTCTGTCCAGCCTGCACAACTTAATTTCAACTAGATTTCAGTACCTCAGTAGCCCAAGTGGTATGCACTTTTCTTGACAATTACTGTAGTTACACCATATTTGCCTAATTTCTCTTCTTTATTAAATACTTGTTGATACTTCTAATACTTCTATCGACTAGACTAGTAGCAGGTTTCCACAGTTTTTTTCTTTATGCAAGAATATTGAGATTTTGTAAGTTTTCCTTTCCATTTATAAAGAAAATAAAGATCTTTTGAAGCTTTAATAAGAAGAAAGATGAATACAGGAAATGAAGAGTTCGAGCTCCCATGTGTGTTATTGGAGAAGCTAGACTCACTTCACTTCTGCTTTTCTTGCTCGCTGTCTTATGTGCGCCTAAGTCACTTAGCTATTTTGGGATGGCTCTCTTTCAAGGGGGACTACAAATGTTTACATAAATTATCATTTACTGCCCCAAGAATTCAAACCTGGGTCTTGTACATCCCAGTAAATAATCAAAAGCTGTTTGGTTAGACGCTCCATCTTGCTGCTTATTTTTTTGCAGAGCAGATCTCTAACAGGAAGCAAACAGCTGGTCACAGCACTCACCTGTAATGTGGAAAATTGTATATGAGGCTCCAGTGTGAACCATGAGACAAGGGGAACTTGATCTGGCCTCTCTTACATGCAAGTCAGCAGGACCATCAAACTATAAGCTACTCCAAGACCTGTCTCTTTTGTGACTGGACTTTCTAGCCTGCACTCAAGAAACCTTTAATGAACAAATTTGTGCCAAATTGGTAGCCACCAACAGCACATGTCACTCTTGACAGACTGCTTCTTCCTCTGTCAGACTGCTTCTTCTTTTGTCAATACCTCTCCTTTGTCAACACACCCAAATATAGCACAGCTATATGTCCCATATATATATTCGGTTTTACCAACCAGTATCTGCTGAACCAAAGTCTGACTGACATAAACAAAAAGTTATATCCTTTTCTGTTTTACATAGATTTTATGCTGCACTCATCGCTGTGCTACTGCCAGCACTGTGTCAGTGATGCATATATGAATCAGTACAAACCATTCACAAGTTCTATATTTAAAAGGCTCCGGATGTAGCAGTTCTTCCAGCCTCGTCAGATGTTCGGAGGCGGGTAGGCGTGAAGGGAGGAGAGGGAAAAGGAGTGTTCCGCTTCGAATTCCCACCAGTTTGTTTTGACATCTCCCTTGTACCGAAGTGGCTGGAGCTCACTTGGTGGCTTGCAGAAAGTCATTTGTTGCCAATCTGATATGATGACTCTGCATACACCGCCAAAAATTGTAGTGGATTTTTTAGCTCAGATCACAAAGCAAGCTCATGTTTAATTTGGTAGCTACTATCATCCCAGCTCTTTTGTGAGACACTGCTGCTTTACATGTGTATCCCTGTGTTTTACAAGCAAATGACAGGCATTTTTTTTTCAGATACTTTGCCCAATTATACAAGATTGTTACAAATATGTAGAGGATGGGAGAAAGAGTGCTGTTCTGGTGAGAGAGCTGACAAAAGGAGAGACTCCAGATCCTTGTACATGCTGGACTCGGCAGAAAGCACTTCTGTTATTTTCCTGATTCACATTGTATGAAGAAAATAAAAATGTGACAGTGGGGAAGAGGAAGCACTGGCAGCAGTGGAGGTAAGGAAGCCAGGCAACAGAACAGGCAAATCTTAGGGTTACTGCAGGGAAATATGGTGCGGGTGTTGTTCACATCTCCTCCCTCTCTGCCTTCATTTTCTATTTCTACATTGCACTAGGAGCACACTTCCATGTCCTGAAGGCACCTGCCCTCTGAGAATCGCTTCTGTTTTGCTTGTGCCATTATTATAGGCCTGGTGTCTCTGATACGTGATTGAGGCCTGACTCATAAATAAGAGCTACTATAAATTTAAGCCACTGCCTCGTTTAATCCCCTTTTGCCCACACAGCGAGGAAACTGACTGGAATTTATTGCCTTGCGTGTTCTCCCTGATTTATTCAGTCAGGAGCCTGCTTGCATTTTCCTCTATTTGACATTACTTTATATCTTGCAACATAATATATTTTCATTATATTTTAATATACCATGTGGTAAGTGCAACCACACAGCAAAAGTTTGGGATCTTTCTGCTTGTGTTGTTATTTCTCATGTACAATAATATCTACTACATGATGAAGACCTGACTCATAAACAATAGCTTAGGTCACAGACTTATTTATTTCCCTGAACAGTATGGCCAAGGAACTTACGGCTTGGTAATTTATTTGGCATTTGTATCAGGAGAGTATGATCTATGCCCCTGCATAAGAACTCAGGGCTCATCTGTTGACCCAAGCTGTTAGCAAGTGTAGGTAGGAATCTGCATTAAAACACTGAGAAAATTGTGCTGACTCAATTCTGTAGGTGCAGCCTGTTTATTCTGGTGAAGAATGAGATACCTCTGTCATCTTCTACTCAGGAAGAAAGAAAGACCTAGAGACCTTCTGAGGAAACCTATAAGAACAGGTAGCTTGGAGAAAAAAAGATGTGAAGGTTTATGTGTTCAGTGTCACTAGTTCAGAAAACCTTTGAGCAGGATAGGAACAGAGTGAGCTCATACAGTCAAAGAATTCTGCTCCACAGTATTGTTTGCTATCAAAATCTCAATTAGAGTGGTCCTTTTCTTCTTTTTTAACCTAAAGGTTTTATCCTAAAATTAACATATTTTAAAAAGAAAATGCCACATCAAATTGATATTGAGTGAAAACAATTTTTTAAATGTTTTTTACTTCCCAAGTGTACAAATTAATTTCTATGGCAAAACAAAAAGGTAAAATGAGATAGGGTGGAATATGAAAAGTTGAGAGCCAGAATAATTATCAGGCTTTTAAAATTTGTTTGTTAAATTTTAAAACAAAAGTCATTTTCACCCTTTCTGCATAAGGGAGGGTTTCATAGTAAGACCACCAACAGCAGACTTACATGCGTAGAAGATAGGACAGTTTTTCAGAAGAGCACATTTGCAGTGTGGACTAGGTACCTGGATGTTAAGTCCAGGGCTACAGCGCAAGGTGGAGGCATCATTGGGTGTAGCTGCTGACTGTGCAACACTGGGGAATATTTTGGGAAAGGAGGTTTCAGAAGCCCAACAGGCTGATGAAGAAAGACAAGCTGTAGCTCACAATAGCCAAGAGGTCAGTATCAAGGTCATTCTGAAACTTGAGAATGATGCACTCACACCATTACCAAGGTTAATCCTGTGTTCTCCCTGGAATCCCTATGGGCTTCCATCATATAGCAAATAGGGTAACTGCGTTCTTTTTTCACATGGTATTATTACTAGAAAATTTATAAAATCTCTTTTTTTTTTTTTTCACTCTACAGAGTAATATTAGAGTAATGTTCTTTGGACTTCGGTTTTTGAATCAAAAGACTGCTACTGCTGAACCCATGACATCAAGCTTCTCTAGTCCTCCCTGCATTAATTTATTCACTTAAATAGGTGAAAGAGATCATATTATCTTCTAGTACCTGTCACCTATAAATTCCTTCTTTATTCATCAGTGTAAATGTGTTGGTATTCTTTTCCTGTGGCCTGAAATCAATAAAAGAATGGAAATTGAATGGGTTCCTAACTTACCACTCCACATGAAAATCTTTGTCTACAGGAACTGTAAAAATTAAGATTAAATATTCCAGGGCCATCTTTTTCAGGAAAGGAAAGGGTTTGGGCTGTTTAGTCTGCCCTGTATCCCTGTGTAAGTGAGGTCCACTGCAGGTGATATCATGGAGAAACAAGAATGTTCCAACTCAGGTGTTTTGTGAGAAGGGACAGAGAAATACATATTCTGAGAATAAATATTTTGTTCTTTCACACATGGAGAGTTCTGGAAAATATTTGGACTATGGTGTGTAATTTTTTGCCCATTATCTGCCTACAACTCTTCTCAAACACTGCCTTTAGCCATTCTAGAACAAGAACTAAGAATGCATATGTATAGAGCTTGAAGGTGGCCTGACTGCACAACAGCCAACGGCAGAAGAGTAGGTACACATTTTTGGCAAAAAGATCACTTAATTCTGGTTCATTTCCAGTAGCTGAAAACCAGAAACAATCTATTTTGCTGTTTCCAACCCAGAACAGACTTCTTTTTTTCAAGTTTAAAGTGATTTGTGACTTTTTTGTACTTTATTTTGGGGTAGTTTTTGCTATGGTGATTACCTTTTTATCTCCCAAATGCTGTGCTATCATTTCCAATGCAGCATGAAAATCATTCACAAACTCCCCTGATGTTTGAATCAAGACACACACACTAACCATGTCCCAGTCAATGTCTTGTCTTGTAGTATGGGAGTAATTGTCTACCTTTTATCGATAAGCTTTGTTTATATGATCAGGAATGAAATTACACTGTGTGGTGAACCTTACATTTAGATGTTATTATAACTGGATACAGAGCCAACAATCAAGAACCTTTTTGTTTTCCAAAATATGGATAAACCAGAGAGAAATACAAAGAGAAAGTTAAAAACAAAAATAGAGAACAGGAAAGAAAAGAGAGGAAAGAAAAAAAATTGAAAGATGCTACTTTTCCTGCTTTGTAGAATACTTTTCAGAAGAATGGACAATGTTCGAGTGACAGACACTTTTGTTAACACAAGGTACACACGTGTTGACCTTTCAAAGCTAATGCAAAGGCGTTTGTAGTCTTTATGATCTGAGACCTTGCTAAGTATATGGTTTGCAAAGTTGATATTTACAGACTTCAAAAACAATAAAAAGCACTAGTGATTTTTAAAATAGACATTCTACCAAAGAGTCAATACTGCTTCTACAGCTTATAATTCGTGCATATTTGTATTTGCTGTGATAGAATTAGCTTGACACATGGATAGAATGGCCCAAAATCACAGGAATATTTCAGGCTTATCTATTAAAAGGGCAATTTTCTCCAGATACTGAGAGTACACTTTTATCTTATTACCCATTGCCTGTCAGTAAAAAAAAAACCAAAGATGCAATGTGTGTGGTTTTACAAAGCAAAGTTAACAATGGGTTAGATTCTGCTTCCTTTACTAATATAAGGTAAAAACCTCTTCCCTGGATTTTGCAAATCTTTGTGGATGTAATTAACTTAAGCGTACAATAAGTCACTCCAAAGTCAGTGCTTAATCAGTCTGAGAGACTTACAAGGGAAATTAGCATTTATGAAATACATTATAAATAGCCTTATTTGCACGCTGGGATCCATAGTAAAATATTTGGTTTGTACACTCTAAGAAATGGAGAACTGTTTTGGCTGCCTGTTTTTTTTATAAACATATTTTTAAAGACAAAAAATATTGCTGCACTGTTAGCTTAGTATTTCACTTGTCATACATTTTATTAAACAAGAGCAAATCAGGCTTAAAGTACTTTCAAATATATTTATTAGAAAGTCAAAATACACTATTATAAGTATGACTTTTTCTAAATAAACTGTTTTCACTCCAATTCCATTGTATTAAAAAAGTATTTGTATCACATAATTTTTATTGCAAATTATTTGGCATGGTTTAGTGGGAGGTGTCCCTGCCCATGGCAGGGGGGTTGGAACTAGATGATCTTAAGGTCCTTTCCAACCCTAACTATTCTATGATTCTATGATTTATCATAATGAGCCAAAGCATTAGATGTATGTATTCTTTATAAAACTATATAAAATTAAATGACAGTGGACTAGCCAGCATACCATTCGGTCTAAAACTCCAATTATTATAATATTTAACTAAATAAAAATCTGAAAAATTTGAAAACTGACATCTCTACAAACTTACTTGTAATTGTGCAAGTTCAGCTGTCATTCACAAAAAGTTTCTCAAGATACATGACTGTCCTGAAAGCTTAACTCCACTACACATCCCATCCAGAAAAGAAAAGCACTTTTTGGTGCTCTAGGGAGATTTTGAAATTTGCAGCTGTATTTTCATTGTCCCTATCCAGCAAAGTAATTATTTAGTCAGGAGACCAAACTAGATGATCTAATGATGCCTTTTAGCTTTAAAATTGTCAGTCTTTTTAATGAATCACACACATAATGTTAAGAAGGTGCTTAAGCACTTTTTAGATATAAGCACTATTTTTTCCCTGCTGGCTGAGTTCAGAAGGAGCATTAAAATGGTAACCGTAGTTTCTTGCCACTTTAACTTTATTCTGAACCATTCTAACTCATGCTGAACCACAGGGCACAAATGAAAGACATTTAGGAAGTGCTGAACAGTTTTCCAAAGACCGACTTCAGACTTCTTTTTAGATTATAATTTCTGAGGAGATTTAAAAAAAAATAAATTATTTTCCCTTTCTTTCAAAACATGTTTTTCATGAATCACAAGTCAAAAATCGTGCACCTTTTCACACAACTACTTCCCTCCAGTTTTAAATAACTATTTCCAATATATTAACACCAGAAACCACAATGTTGACGCTTACATTTTTAAATATGATTATTTTAGGAGAACTTAGAGATTACATTCACCACAGAACTGCCTTACTCTTTTTATACCTGCATAACTCAGAGTTTCCATTGCTGTTATGGGCTGCTGAGACTCCCAGTGTTACTACTTTATGGTTTTAGCATGGAGACCAGTACCTATTAGTATTGATTTATCAGACCTAAATATTGAATGAAAAATTAGTTTGGGAATCCAAGGTAAAAATGGATCACTAAACAGCAAGATAATTCTAAGAGCAAGATCAGGGCATCTAGTTACAACACAGGAAATAGTAATTTAAAAGTCCTAATAGAACAAATTATTACTTTTGAATTCTGAGGCAGAGAGACTTTTGAGATACATTAACTTTTTAAGAACAAAAATCTCTTAAGCTTTTCCTAAGAACTTTATATTTCAAGTACCACTTTTGTTACCTAGCTATCCCTCAAAGTTGAAAGCGTTGGGTTGGTGTCTTGAAGAGTGTGTGCTCTGTTGTTGATCACATTTACAAGCTAATTAAAAGGTTATTTTATTTCAGAGCAGCTTATTAAAGGGCATTGCTCACTCTGCATATGCAAGTAATTGATGGTGTATGCATTATATGACAGTGCTGGGATGATGTATATTCTTTATTAATATACATAGGAATACACATTTGCAGGAGGTTTTGAGAAAGAAAAAACAAATGTGCATGATGAATGAAGTAAAATAAAAATTACATTGCAAGTTATTACAGAACATGGGATATTACAATAGTCAAACCAAAAAAACAAGATCCTTGGGGCAATTTCCAGCATGGTATGTTTGGCATAAGAGTATTCGCATAATTACAGTAGTAATTTTCATTTCCAAAGTGCCCAATAGCCTTGAACATAAGCATAGTAGTAACATGTTTTCTGATGCATTGCCCTCAACCTTGCATGTGGTTTCTTAGATTCAGAATCTGAAGCCTTATAATGCCATGAAATTCACTTTATTTTCAGCCATGTGTCTTTTCACAAAGGATATGCTGCAGCTTTGTGGCTTTTCTATATTTTTTTTTCTTTTCCAGAAATTGCTTGCTTGTGTAACAAGGCTTGAGACTATACTGGCCAAGGAAGGCAGAAAGTTAATTTTCATGTGCCTTTTCTTTGATTCTTGCCATTGAGATAAATCACTATACTACATTAGTGCACTGTTTGAAAAATATTTGCTAAGTTTAAAATGTACAAAACTCATGAAGCAAAAGGAGCAGAACAAATATGTCATTTATCTAGATTCAGTTGTGATCTCCATGTGAGAGGGAGACATAAGAGAGTAGCCTTGGCTATAGATATGGATGAATAGGAGAACCTACATTCAAGAAGTGTATACTTTCACCAAGAGAGATATATATCCATTTTCTTGATAAATTAAGAAAGCAAACCAAACCAAACGCAAGACATTCACCTTAGATTTTCTCTATGGATTTTATTTGCAGTGTAGATAAGGCTAAAATATTACTACTGAGTGTTGGCCAAGCAATTTGTGAGCCTATAAACTTTGATTGATGGATGCTGGTAAGAACGGACCGAAAGATCTTGTACCTGAAGATGATGTACTGAGTGACTCATGATAGTTTACGATGATGTTTAAATCCTTAACAGTACTGCTTGTTTCTGTATAAGAGCAGATTTTATTACATGGACCAAAGGCCACTGACATTTTGGTTCCATAAAACATACATATATATCCATCAGAACAGGTTTACATTCAGAGTATGAAAAGCAACAGTTAGGACCGTGTGCAAACACTCTTGAACTAAAGTAAAATAACTGTTTTCTCAAAAGAAAAACCATGGCATCATGATAAAATGGAGAAATAGGAAGAGGATATCGAGGGCTGCTGTGTCTTCCTTAGCAGAACAGCACTGTAGTCTGTACATATGTTTTATTGACACTTGAAAGACATGGTGGGACATCCGATTTTATTTCATCTGAATACTGGTGAAAGACAAAATGCTTAGGAAAAGGGATAGTTGTAATGAAGAACTCCCCAAGAACAGCAGCCTGTACTGTAGCAGAGAAGAATGAAGATTATTTTAAACAGGTTTTACTTTGATCCTCTTTGTTAAAGGGCTAAGTAGCTAGAATCTAGAAAGAGTCCGATAGATTTCCCAAGCAGTCTGTTAAATTCTCTTTATTGACAGTCTCCAGTCTTCAAGTACACAAGTTTGTATTGAAATTGTAACTCCTTCTATCTGGACATACTACTAAGGCCCCATAAAAATAATTTCTGATGGTTGAAGGGGTTGTCAGTTTTATTGTTGTAGCCATTTCCATATTTCACAAATATAGTTCAAACTGCTAAAATTTGAATTGGTGAACAACATTGTCTTGAAAGCTTAGTTTTCATGTCAAAGATTTAATTGTCTCATTTCATACCTACATTGATACAAATTATGTTCTACTGTAGGGATAAGATCAAATGTAATCAAAGCACTTTTTTTGAAAGTTGTGAAAAGCATTTCATGATTGTAAACATTAACTCTGATGCTGCCCACAAACTGAGGGACAAAAAGGCAATATTCATTGCAGGAGATTTAAAATGCTGTGGATAATTTTCCTATGTGCCTTCATTGTTTTAACTCTGTATTTTTAAAAGTTTTTGTGTGTAAAAATGAGGGAACAAAAGATTTCTCTCAAATATAAATGAGTTGGTGATTTGAGTCTGTTCCTCAAGTGGCAGGCACAAGAAAGTGGTGGACGCTGGGCTGTATGCTATACAGTGATATTCTAAGTGGCTTCATATTGAGGAGAAATGAGTAATCAAATCTGAAATCTGCTTCTGCATGGGGACAGAGCAATGGGTAGAGGAAGAAGATAGCATTCTGTAACCAGAGACTAGCTGCCTTGTCTGTCATTTCTCACAGGAAATCAAAATGTTTCTAACCAAAACAAAGAAATTGGTGAGTTTTAGAGCCCTTAGATTCCCATATTAATAGATTTGCTGTGGTTCAGTTGCTAACCCCTCCTCCTTCCACCTGCTAACAGCACAAACATATCGTCCATACCCTTGTCAGTAGGAAAGCTCACTTGTGATTGAAGCCCAGCTGGCAACAAAGTACCACACAGCCACTAACTCGTTTCCCCACATCCCCCTAGGTGGGATGGTGAAAAGAAATGGAAAAAAGGGAAAACACATGTGTTAAGATAATGACAGTTTAAAAAATTAAACAAAACTATAATAATTAATAATATTTATCAAAATAATTATAATAAGGGCAGGGAGGGAAAACGAGTGATGTGTGACACAATTGCTCACCACATGATGACCAATACTCAGACTGTCCCTGAGCAGCGATTGGTTCCTCCTGGCCAACTCTCCCAGTTCATATACTGGGCATGATGTGCCATGATATGGAATAACCTTTTGGCTAGTCTGGGTCAGGTGTCCTGTCTTTGCTTCTTCCTGGCTTCTTGTGCCCCTCCTCACCAGCAGAGCATGAGAGACTGAAAAGTCCCTGATCAGGGTAAGTGCTACTTAGCAACAGCTAAAACATCAGTGTGTTATCAGCACTGTTCTCAGACTAAAGCTAAAACACAGCGCTGCACCAGCTACTAGGAAGAAAATTAACTCTATCCCAGATGAAACCATGACAGTTGAAAAGCTACCTCAGACCTTTTGTGAATACAGAGAACCCCAGCTTTGGGTGCTCAAGATTTTCACAGAATGAGTGATCCACCACAGCATGGATACCAGGAAGTGCTTTAAATGTCCTTTAAGAAAAAAAAAGGTAATGAAGAATTTCTCAGTTCTCAAACTGAAGTATCTGTCCTTCCACCTGTTCTCTCCCAGATTAAGAAAACTATAATGGCTCCTTCGTCAACAGGACCATCACAGGCAAAATACTGTATGTCTATATATACATATTTCCAAAAAGAAAAATAGCTATAAATTTCTTTTTGAATTCTGTCAGGAGTTGTGCAGAACTCAATTTAGAGACCTGTAGCAGTCCATGATACTAAAATTGTATTCAGAGCTTTGAAAATGTACTCCTTCAGCTTTTGCAAATCTGTTTACATGCAGATGCAATTCTTTCACAAGATAATAAAAAAGAAGTTGCTTTCTTTCACTGAAATATCATCAGAATACCAAGGCACCATGGCAGTCATGAATAGTAATGTTGACAGATATGTGGACAGATTATATATAAACGTGTATCTATAACTGTGTGCACAGTGAAGGCTATGATTTAGTTTTCAATTCCACTAGCAGTGTCCCATCATTCCCATGAGATCCACTGATCACTCAGGGTTGCATTTTGGGGTGATTGGTCCATTTTTGCAACATCTTGCTGTTTTAGAAGTGCCAACAGCATCCCACTTTATATAACATTCCTGCAGTTCCTGCTGCATTCTGCTTTTAATGCTGGCCAAAGCTTGCTTGTTTTGATATCACTTGTGCTCAGTGGGCAGTCTAATCAGCCTGGTTGATGGCTCCCCTGATTCTCATAGCTCCCACTGTGCTCAAGGTTGCAGTATATTAGTCTCAACACAAATATGAACTTAAAAGTATACACAAAATACTTTAGATAACACATGCAGAAGAATTCACATATTCCCTAAGATAACTTCATGACATTTGTGTGAAATACTTGAACACAGAAAGAGATATCTATGATATGCAGGTAGACTCATTGAGGAACTTACTGTTTATTGTAACAACAAAAAAAAAAGAATAGTTTTTATAAAACAAAGGTGAAAATATTTTCTAAACTATGTTGATGAGTATATTTATTAAAGTGAGCTCCTGAAGTTAAAGGTATTCATTTCTTTTTAAAATATGAGTTTAAGTAGTCACAGTTCTACCTATTTAGCCCATGAAACATCAATTTAAAAATTGCTTCCAAGTTCCTGATCTTGGAAAACCCTTGCTTTCCGGAGTTATTTGGTGTCCATTTGCTTTCCATAAATAAAAAAGAGAAGCAGAGAGGTTAGGCGGGGCTGTGATTTTTGAGATATAGCACCATGATGCAAAGTGACAAACAGCAGGGCATGTCACTGTAAAATGTTCTATACTGCAACATCAGGCAACGCTGATACATGAAGAATCTGTAATATGAGCCTTTAAGAAATCAGAATTGTCTGCAATATGAGCCTAAAGATTTTTTATAGATTAGAATTTCCTTATGAACAGTCCAGCCAATATTAACAAATGGAATGTAACTCACTACGTACAGTCACAACACTACCATGTATTTTACTGCATTATCTTTTACAGCATTCCTGTACTATCAGATTCATTGAGCATAAACAAACAATTTGATTTCCTTCTAATTAACCTGCTCCACCTCATGGCTGCTGTCAATTAAGTCACAGTGTAATTTTTGTAGGTGCCTCTCAGTCTTTCCAGCCCAAATAAATTATTATGGCAGCTGAAGTGTATGGGGCTTGTTCTCAAAAGTAGTTTCCACTGAGCAGATGTCTGAAGAACTGGACTCTGATCCCTCTGACAAAATGCTGAACAAATTCCTATTCTGGAATATCATAAGGAAATTTTCTCAGGGCTAAATTCATTTCTTCCCAGTCCTGGAGCACTGAATGAAACCATACCAATGTATCTAGAAGCAGAGCCTATGCTTCTAGTGAAAAAACCTTTGTTACTAAAAATAAAAATTAAATTCAGAAGGAAATACAGGCAGATTGTAAAAGGAACCAATGAAATATTACTCTGAAGGAAAGTTTGCTGGCATTTTTCAAATACAGTATCTGGAAAAGCTGTTCTGCTGCAGTTTTATCTACAACAGATATTAACTTAATGTATAAAAGCTGTATTAAAATGATGTTAAATTAGCAGGAGTTGGGAAGTGTGCAATTTAAATTGACATGCTGCATTTTATGTGCATGACAACAAATATCTCAGTTGCGTACCAACTGATTTCATTTTACATAAATTCTTATATTTGCTCTACTCCCCATTCTCTTTCTTTGTTTCTGCTCGTTTTTCCATTTAACCAAATAATTCCTCCTCAGTGGAGTTCAGTAGGAATTGAGAGTTCCAACTTGCATTGAATTATGAGTAGGAGTCTGTTTTAAACACTAAATAGTATATAAAAAAATGAAATTACATTCAAAACATAGACATTGCCTGCATGCAATAAAGATTCCCTCATTACCGTGATGAAATCATCTGTATCTGATCAAGATAAATTCCAATATCCCTATGATAAATTCCCTTTCCCCTAGAAAAGAATACAAAAGCCTTGATCTTTCTATTGGCATTTATCTTCTCTGATGTGGAAGGATAAGTCAAGTGCAATAGTCACCAGTGACTTATTATTTCTCTCCTCACAGGTGAAGATGAATGTCATAAGGGAGATAAGCCACCACATGCATATATTATTATATATAACACTAGGTATGAATAAGGAGATATTAAACACACTATGAATATTTTCTTTTCCTACTTTTTCTTTTACTCAACATTGTCTGTGGTTAAAGAAAGTTAGAAGATGCTGTAAGTTCATGTTGAAATGAAAAGCTTCAAAGGCTTTAATATATCCTTCAGTACTACAGCCTGTCATTAGTGAAACAGATGTAACCTCTGTTTCTGTTTGACTGAGAATTGTTTGATGGAGGCACTAAACTGGGACCGCAGGTACCTGAAATATATCTACTTGTTCTGTTGAAGATTTCTCTTCTATTCTTTAATATTTAACTTTCCATGACTCAGTTCTTCATCTAGTAAACATGATATTCATAGCTCTTGCCTCTTTAGATGCTGTACGAGCACATGGAAGACAATAAGGTCAAACAGCATTGTATTAGAAGATGTGTACCTGTCTTGGAAACATAACTGATATTTAACTGACATTTTAAAATGTATCTAGAGAAAAAGCCCCTATCTAAACCTAAAAAAAAAAAAAGTCTATACCGGGTCAGAAGGAAGGTTTATTTATCTATTCATTTTTCTTTAAATGTAGCTAACTGCCCAAGCTTAAGTAAGAGCATCAGAACAAAAGAAGTCTCAGTATTTTTTAATGAAGAAAGATTCTGGCCACGGAGAACCGTACTGGATATTACTGAGGATGCCAAACTCATACTCATCCTGCAACTCTCTCAGCCCATGCTCTTGGTTCCTGCCCCCAACAGTCAGGGAGGGCTGGACAGGGGAGCTTGGCTGCCAACACATCAAGGATCTGTGTTCCAGCTCTCATGTGGCCCAGCTGCATCACATCACTGAGGCTGCTGAAAAAGGGCTGTGAGGGAGTCTCCAGACTGGGAAAATAGGCAACACTACAAAGAGAGGTAGATTGTGGAGACAAAATCCTACAGGGCAAAAAAAAACAATAAAATGACATAGGGAGGCTTTATAGGTCTATAGAGGTCACCTGCTGCCTAGGTCTATAGGCAGCAGTCCGTAACTGTTGCTCTCTGGTGGCGTAACTCATCATTCCCCCTAGGTTAACCACTGATGACAACTCTATTCTAGAACTCCAAACCAAAATAAATTTCAGAAGCCAGACTAAACTTCCTGACTCCTTAGATGAGATACACATGTCCTAAACCAAAAAGTGACATATTCAAATCTTCTTACCAGCTTGTTAGCCTCACACTTGCACTACAGACTAGTAAAAATGTATTGCATTGTACACGTACTGGAATAAGTGCAGGTACTGCAACATATAAAAAATTTGCTTGTCTCATTGATTTTAAAGCAACAAAATATTTGAAACTTTTGCCATATTATATCTTGAAAATCACATAATATTTCATATAATCTACAAATAATCCCTTCAGCCTGCAAAAATTTAAAAAAGGAGTCAACCTAGAGATACAGTTCAAAATACATACTCAGGCTGTCAAAGATCAAATGAAGACATTTATTTGAACTACTCACCTGAACTTTGGCTCATTAATTTGATGAAATTATGTATTATTATTTATTAATCATAAATAAGATAAAATTATCAAATATAAATTATCAAGATTTATCCAAAGTTTACAGTGAAGGACAATGAAAATGTGGAATGCCCTGTGCTTTGTGTAGTTACAGGGAGTGCTCAGAAAAAATACTGTGGAGTAACATTGTGTAATATTAAGTTCTCTGGAGAATGCCAGTAAATCAAAGTTGTGCATTGAAGGTGTCCTTTGTGCACTGAAGATGTTCCTCTTTGCTGAGTTCATATTTTTCAGAGCATAGCTTTATATCTGATAAATACAGAATTATTTTCAAATTGTCTTTTGTGTGAAGGATAGATACACATGCCCCATAATACATAAAGGGTGCAGTTTAAATGGAAGTCTGGCCCCATTAATAGATTTGGAGACAGGATTTTGTCCTATGATAACACATTTGAAAAATACAGTGGGTTTAAACAAGGTACTAAATGGCATTTATATAGTTATACAAATGATTTTTAAGAGACTCCATACATTTAGTCAGAATGAATGCAGCTACTGTTCGCTAACATTTTCCTACACCACTTTGATAATATTTGGATTGCACATCTAACATGCACAATACTGAGAGAGCTACCCATGACATGGTCTACTTAGATCTGAGTCTTTGAATACAAGAAAGCCACCTGACTGTCAGCAATTTCTAGATTTGAATATGCAAAATCCACCATCATCATTATCTTGTGACACAAATACAGATTTTCACTCAACAATTGTCGCATCAGAACTAACACCTTGCAGCTGAACTATAACTTCTCTTTCCAAAAGCCACACGAACTTGGTTTAAAACAATAAAACACTGTCAACCACATCCTTTGGCAATACATGCAACTGGCTAATGATTCTTAGTGTTAAAAATCTACTGTTTATTTCTAATCTGAACATAACTAGCCTCAGCTTCCAGCCACTGAAGTCTCATTAGCTCTCTGCTAGAATAAAGAGCCCTCTCTGATTAGAAATCTCCTCCAACTCTAGGTTCTTACAGAACAAAATCATTTTACCATTTAACCATCTCTCAATAAAGAAAATACGTTGTGCTTATTACAATCATGGTAAAGTATATATTTTAGCCCTTAGGATTATTGCTAATGGACAAACAGAGAATTAAGTAGTTCCATGGCCTTTTTTTTCTTTTTTATTGTAACACATTCACCTGCAGTAGTAGGGAGAAGACAATGGGAAGGAATTTTTACATTATGACAACATTACAGCTCATGATTTGTCACAGAATTACGTAATTATCTGGGACTGAAAACATTTCTCTATACATTTTAAAGATGTGTTTTTTGAACTCACTATTTCTGTGCATTCTTAAGTGTCAAGAATAAATAAGAATTATGGGACTTATAAGAAATAATATTGAAAGTATAGCTATGCACAAAACATGGTATTTGATCTTACGTTTTTATTTTTGGAGAGGAAAAATGTCCTTCAACACACTGTGCAGTCATGAAAATCTGACAAATTTTGTTTACAAACCAAAAATTTCTGCATTTCTTTTCCAAATTGAAAAAGAAAATCATGCTTTGTTTAAGTTCCTGCTCAACTTTTACTTTGTAGGAAAATTATACTACCTGCGATCCTCCTTCACCTTTTGCAACAGTCAATCCAGAATACCTATATGTGTTTAAATCAAATGTGGCAAGGCAAGAGAGTGGCATTTAGTCCATGTTGAAAATTTTCTATGGCAAGTTTCCGAACAACATGAAGTAAAATAGGTAGGTAATAAATCCCTTGAAAATAAGGTTTATAATGGAAATGCTGACAGACATTTAACGATAGCAGCAATAGCTGGCACTACAGTAATAAAAGGACTTAAATGAAAAAAAATAAAATCTGTGTGCTTCAAGAAGACTTGTGGGTTTCAGGGTAAAGCTCTGTGCAGACTTAATGTAATGACAGATGTTAATATACTCAATTCATTATGATGGTCAGGTGTCATTTACAGAAATTCTCAGAAACTCAAGTTGCAATCATACCATGAAAGAGTCTGAAAGCAGAAACACAGTGCTGTATCTAACGGTGGTGTTTCCTTCTCCTTTGCTCATGATAAAATCACTCATCTGAGTCTTCCTCATGCTTAATATTTAGTGCCCAGCACAGCCTGCTCAACTGCACAAACAGCAGCCTCCAGTCTGCATCAAAACAAACACAAACACCAGCTACAAATAAATAGTTATTGGAACCCTGTCACCCACTGTCTGATGCTCAGGTAAGATTCCATTCACTTGCGGCAAAATGTCCTTCCCCCAGTGGACACAAAGGGATTGACGGGCACTCCTAGAACAGTGTGGCCAAGAGCAGCCTTCATCCTAGAAGGGACCTGCAAACTGATAGGTGGTGAGGTACTCAGAACAGCAGGCAGATTAGTTTTCTTTTTAAAGGAAACATATAGATATGTTAGTATACTCTTGCATCCTCCAGCACAGATTAAAAATTAATCAGATCTTAGACTTCTCTTGTTAAACATTTCCTATTCATTCAATGGGCAATCAGAGCTGAAGGTACTTTGCTTTTCCTCTCTCGCTTTTTGAACTTCTATTTACTCTGCAATTTCCTTCCACTTGCTTTTTCTCTTCCTCTGTTTTTGTTTGCAGCAGTGTCTTTAACTTGACCACTGAAATACCCACTAAGGTCTACTTGTGATCCCCTGACAATAGCAATTTATAGATTAAGCTGGCCACTTAGATATTCTTGACTCCAAATAATAATACACCAGGTTTCCTTCAAATAACTCCACTTGGTAATCCTTTCATGTCTGTTCTGCTCCTGAGCCATTTCTGTAGAGGATTGTCTACTGGGAAAGGGATGCAAAGTGAAAAGGAGCAATTGTGTGTGACTGTGTGTGTTCTTTCTCCACGCCTATAAAACCCAACCCAAACTGTCGAGGTGACAATCCAAAATGATAATCAAAACCACTTTTTACATTCCATCTTGTAACTGCTGCAGGCAAGTTTTAAAGGAGATGCTAACAAATCCCAAGAATACCAGGTATTAAATATTTGATACGGCCAGAAATGCATACAATAGACATCAAACTTATGTTGTATATCTGTGTAATCTCTATACCGTAGGTAAACAACCATATTTCAATAAAAAGTCTTAGATGAGTATTTGGAAATCTACATTAAAATCTGTTTACATTGTAGAAACAGCTCTGTTGTTTCCATATCCAGCTACAACAACAACAAAAAGAGATTTTGCTTGGGAATATTATCTCCCATAGACATGCTATGAAAAGTATTTTCAAGGGTGCCTTTCTAGTTGTTTGCGTCTTTACAAGTATTTGCTTTAAAGCAATCTTATATTCTAACTACAGCCAGGTTTAAAAATTGTAAGGCTGCTGATTTACAAAATAGTTTACACTCATACCTACAGTCTGCATTTTAAATTTTTCTAGGACTTAGGTACTAAAATTCAGTTCATTTTTACAGTGTCCTTCATAAGGAGCATTGAGAAGGCTGCATAGAAAGAAGGGATCTTACTGAGTAAAAGGAAAAGCAAAGCTCAGAAAGAGGTGGAAAACGAGGTTACTCTGCTTGAGAGACTAAGATAAATATGATAAATTAGTAGAAAGAGTGACCTTGCCCTCAGTATGTACAGTCAAAGAGAGGGGAAAAAGAAGGGATTTTAAAAGGACTTGGTCACAAAGTGGGCTGATGGTAAACAAATGTGTTTAGAAAAAGTAGGTGAGTGAACATGTGATCCACCTACATGTCAGCTGAGCCATGTTAATTGCATGTGTATATTCGGCTCAGAATAAGCATACAACAATTTCACCTAGCTCATAAAAAAATTAGTTGCATCAAAGCAGTTCACTTTTGTTTGAGGCAAAGAACACATATATGACAGCTTACTAGGAAAGTAATTTCCACATAACTTTAGACTAACGCAGTGTGGAAATCTTTATCTCAACTATTTCTTCTAGACACTTTTCATAATCTATGGAGAGAAGAAGGTGTTCAGGGGACAGGATTCACCTGATATATGTTAGCTGTCTACTGCAGAGCACAACCTAAGAGTGACAATTTTTTTCACTGACTACAGAGAAAGTCAAGATGACTGCTTCAAATGTAGTCATTTACTCTGGCTCAGGCAATTCCCCCTAATGAGCAACAGATGTAAGATACCTTGTTACACCATAGTAACTTAATCATGAGCCTAAGAACCTGGAATTAACAGCGAGGGGTGGGGTTTTGCTAAAACAGAAAATGCTCTTTAAAGACACAATCAGCTCTGCATAATTTTAGGCTATGCATTTAAAGGAAACAACAAAGAGGGGAAGCAAAAGAGAAGCATAGGGAGGTAAGTGGCTCAAGGTCACCCAAAATGTCAGAGTCTGTATCTGGTTCAGTGACTTAGTGCTGAACTGCACTGCGGCTAAATAAAAGTAGCAAAACAGCACAAAGGAGGAAGGATTTTTGCCAACTCTTCCCCTCCACTCTGTAAAGATGGATTAGTGCAGGCTTTATTGATTATTAAGTACGTAGGAGTAAAAAATAGCTGTAAGCAGTACTTGAGCAGTTGCTGCCCTTATAGTGCACTGCAAAATTCACAAAAATTATCCTTGTATGCCCATTCACAGCACTACAGAATATCTATACCAGTGGGTTTAAAGCCACCAAGCTCCAAAGTAAAGGCCTTTGAAGATAGCAGCCTTATTCACATAGAGCACACCTGGCAGTAAATGTTTAACTATTAGACTAAAGTTCTAAATGTGATGGACTGGTAGCCCATGGAGCTAAAAGTTATCTCAAAGTATCCAGAGTTGGGACCCAAGTGCAATTAAGAAGGGGTCACTTCAAGAGCTGTAACTGATACATCTCTGTTCTGACTATCTCGAATGTCCCTGGGATTTGAATTAAGAGTTCCACATTTGCAGATGCCCTTTTACTTATAGCTGACTACAGGCCTTGTAAGGTCTTTTTATGGCACCCTGATTTTCTAGTGTTGAACATAGCCTGTGGAGCGGAGTTGTGATATATTCTCACTAGTACAGCTCTTGTGAGGAAAAGCAACTGCATTTTGCAGGAACTGGAGATTTCAAGGATTCTTCACACTTTGAATCTGATAGAGTGCAATGTAGTAGACAAGCCTGAAGGGATTCTCAGTTATGGATCACTGTAACAAAGTCTGCATTTAAGAAGCAAATGCGCCAGCTGAGATGATAAAACAAAATGTTTCCAGTCACTGCTATCTGAAGGACAGAAGAGTCTGATACGAACTGAGATTCTGAATAGGCATGTCATCCTTAGCTCAGGGACAGAACAAACTTCATCAGTTCCTAAAAATGCTGTCTTCCACATTTCAGGATCACAGCTGGCTTCCTCTTAAGAAGCCTACCCCAAGAGTGAATGATCAAAGCTATAATTCTCTTTGCCTCCACTGGAAAACATCACCACAGGCTGAGCCGACTTCATCAGTTTGCTCATGGGCTTAGTAGAAGCATGGAAGAAAGGGCCACAGAAGCACAGAAAACAACAAGGCAAAGCTTTGAGAAAGACCCCAGCAGCTCAGAGAGAAGAACAGGTCAGGGAAAGGATGTTCTCTGGGTTGTCTCAGCAGAAATCTAATGGCCACCTAAAGTAATTGGTACAGTTGTTTCTAATAGCCCACTGGATACAGGAATGCTTAGATATCTGGCTGGATTTGGCCACACAACAGGCCATTCTTGAATTTTTATATCAACATCAGAAAGATGTTTGGATAGAGTGGTATTTGGTCAAACATAACACTAGAGACTTTTTTCTTTTAAAGGGACTTTACAGAAAAAGATTCCTGTGAAAGCTAAGCACTCATTTAGTAAAATCAAATACTATGAAAACATATATTTCCCAGCATTTCCATGACATAGGAAGTTATTGTATGATTGCATAACTGATATTGAATAATTCATACCACCTTGGTTTAGTTTTGATGAAGTTGAGGTGTCCAGAGGCTGTGAAGGGACTCATATAACAATAGCAGGATGAAGAGATGTCCTTCAAAAAGTTGCCTGACAGTAGTCCCCAAATCCCTATTTCTTGCCACCTGGAGAGAAAAATCCAGAGCTAAATGTTTCATTTGATTTCATTTTCCTGCAGTGCAAGCCCATTCATTTGGGACCCAATGAAAAAGGAAATGATAAATGTGTATATAAGGCTTCCCAGAGAGTTTTAAAATTTAAAATTTGTATCAGTGCTGTACATAATGCTTTGTTGTCAGCCACTGATATAAATCGCATCTGCAGTCCAAGGGGGTGGAGCATGACAGGTAGTGAAGTAACATTTTAATTAACAAAAAAAATGTCTTCTGAAATATGTTATAATGTGTCCTGCTCAATAAGAACCCTCAGAAGGAAATTAAATCTGGTTACACATATCTTTTCTCTGCACTTCCTTCTAGTAAGAATCAAATCTAGACTGAACTGGCTACTGGAAGAAAGGAACATATTGAAACACTCCCATTATATTACCATTTCACAGAATTGCCAGGGCTGGAAGGGGCCTCTGAAGATCATCTGGTCCAACCCCTCTTCCAAGGCAGGGTCACCTACAGCAGGTTACACAGGAAAGTGTCCAAGCAGGTTCTGAATGTCTCCAGAGGAGGAGACTCCACACTCCCCCAAGCAGCCTGTTCCAGTGCTCTGCCACCCGCAATGTAACAAAGTTCTTCCTCATGTTGAGGTGAAACTTCTTGTCTTTTAGTTTATGGCCATTGCTCCTCATCCTGTCTCTGGGCACCACTGAAAAGAGCCTGGCATCATCCTCCTGGCACCCACCTTTGAGATACTTATATGCATTAATGAGATCCCCCTCAGTCTTCTCTTTTCCAGAATACACAGGCCCAGCTCCTGCAATCTCTCCTTATAAGACAGATGCTCCAGACCCCTGATCATCCTTGTGGCCCTCTTGGGTAGCTTCTTGTCTTTCTTGAACTGAGGAGCCCAGTGCTGAACACAGTATTCCAGATGTGCTCTCACAAGGGTCAAGGACAGGTGGAGGATCACCTCCCTCAACCTGCTGGCCACACTCCTCCTGGATGCTATTGGCCCTCCTGGTCTCAAGGGTACACTGCCTGCTCATAGTCAATTTATCATCTACCGACACTCCCAAGTCCTTCTCAGTTCTCTAGTAGGTAATTTCTAAGTACTTAAGTTACAGTATGACTCTGAAATCTCAGTGATAATCACAGAATGTCACGCTTTCAGAGAAGAGGGTATATATATATATACACACACATGCAGGACTGTTTTTTTGCTCTGATTGCTCTGCTGAGATGCTCTCCTGCAACAAAAACAAGCCAAGCACACACACAAACAGAATTTAGGAGTCAAACTAATATGAACTACTACCCTGTAGTTATAAGAGCTTGAGTTAGACCTTCATCCTTTCAAATATGGTAGATTTCAGAGCAGAAAAAACCTTTAGTTTGTGTAGTCTAGCAGAAGCCATAGGTTTTCATGCAGTTGCTTTTGTGTTCACCCTTGGTTTTGCCTTCCAGAGTAAAAAATAAGATTGCCTTCTCAGGATAAAAAAAAAAAAAAGAAAAAAAAAGGGAGAAAGAAAAAGAAAAGAGAAAAAAAAAAAAAAAGAAAGAAAGAATGGAATGTAGATTTTGTGTTTCCTGGACGTAAATATATTTGATTCACTGTATCTTCCTCCTTTACTCAACATGGACTCTATTATACATTCTGACACATCAACATGCAAGGGACAGGGAAAACCAGATACAGCTAGTTCACTGCAAGCCTTAAAAAGTGATTAAGAAAGGACCATTCACATGCTTTCTACTATAGGTGGTTTGTTTTCGTTTTGCTTCCCCTATTCTTCCCTACTGCTTTGATGAAGTTATTTGCAATCCAACTGCAACTATTCTAGTTTCTCAAATTACTGCATTATAACTTGTTTGATTTAGAGGAGCTCTTCCTTCTTTTCAAAGATGTCTGCATCACACAGGTACAAGTGTGACATGATGAACATGAACCAAACACTCTCCCAAAGTTCTGTCTGTTGTCACTTTATGGTTTCAATATTGCCAGATACCACATCTGAGCAATCGGTAATCCAGTGTGCTGATCTGTTTGTTACTAATGGGCAATTCAGTACTGACTTGCTCTGATATCAATTACCTGTATGGATGCGTGTTGCTGACTGCACATATTTTTATGTATTCTGTAAATATATATCTGATTTTGACTATAATTACTTTATCAATATCAGAAACTAAATCTGTGATGTTGAAGAAGGTTATTTTGGGTGAGTTTCACTGATGCCAGAGCCTCTTCCTGAAGCCTTATCTGTCTGACTTTGGTTGCTCTTTGCCTCCTAAGTGCCATGGGACAGTCTGTTCAAGATGTTGCCACATTCTTTCACTGACTGCAAGTGTGGCTGATTTCTTCATTTCTGGTTGATTTAGACAACAAATAGAAGATCATTATTCAGACTTGCTGAGTCTGCATTATCCACCTTACCAATGGAGCATTAGAAATGAAGATTAGAAATAAGCATGTTTTTAGGAGAAGTGGGACTGCTGTTTGTTTATTTGAAAGCCTAATTTGAAGCTCACAAACATCAAGCACTTTCAGATTTGATGATAAATTCAAAGAAAGGGAACTTAAGTACGTGAGTTATTTCTCGACAGTATCTCAAAGTAACCTACAAACTGCTCATTTGGAGGAGATGTGGCATTCTTTTAAACAAATATGACTTCTAGAGGAAACAACTATTTAAAAAAAAAAGACCATAATTCAAAGCTTGACTTTGCCATGCGCATGACTTCAGGTTATACCTCAGTTTATACACTTGTCCTTATTTCAAGAGTGGGCTAAAGGAACCTTTACAACAAATGCAGTTATAGTAACTATGCAAGTCCAGAACCAAAACCAACTTTCACTACTTTTTTGTTTTGTTTTGGTTTGGTTTTTTGTTTGTTTGTTTGTTTGTTTGTTTGTTTGTTTTTGTTTGTTCTTGGTTTTGTTTTTTTGGGTTTTTTTTCCAATGTAATCCACATTGAGGCTGATTTAAGTTTTAAAAACGTTAGAAAGTACAGTTTGGGTTCTTGAAGGTCACTTGTTTACCCCATAAATGGGCTCAGCTTGTGGTGATATCTGGAGCAAAAGACAGATAGACAACCACCAGAAGTGAGAGTTGTGTGCAGAAAGTCATGTAGTCATACTGCTGGTTTACTGTAACAAAAACCCTCAGTCTACCAGCAGAACACAGTCCTATAGTCCCATGAAATACGAGCAGGACAGTATCATGTAAACTCAGCCAATAATTTTTTCCTGAATATAAAACATATAGTGACTGAAATCAGAGTTACATGGTGCTGACAAAAAGTAATAGTGATGCTTAGCAATAATAATATTGCTAATTACATAGCTATGATAAAAATATAATAAATAAAGCTATTACATCCTCTGTAGCATACCGCATCCTTATAAACAGAGATAATATAGCGGGCAAACATCAGCTCTAAAGCATGACAGTATGGTGGGAAGCCATTCTGTCGCCAAATGAAAATAAAAGAACCAAAACGTCCTAATCCATTACTATAAGACTTCTTTAGCTTCGCATTGCTTTTTCTACTAAAGTCTCACTGAGCATACCTATATGATAAAAGCAAATAAGATTTCATTATCCCTTGTTCTCATGGGAACTTCAACTTATCAGATGCCTGCTGGAAATAAAATACAGCAGAGAGGAAGCAGTCCAGAAAGTTCCTGGAGTGTGTGGAAGATGATAACTTCCTGACAGAGTTGGTGAGTGACTAGCTAGGGAAGGGAGCTGTTTTTTTGCAAACAGAAAATGACTTGTGGGTTAAGTGATGGCTGGAGCTGTCTTGGGCCCAAGATGATAAACAGTTTTACATTCGCTGAGAAGTAAGGACAGGGTCATCAGAATTGCTACTTTTGACTTCAGGAAGGCTGAATTTGGCCTGTTTGGGAGCCTGGTTGACAGAATCCCTTAGGAGGCAGTCCTGAAGGGCAAATGAGTTAAATTCAATTGGTGGCTGGTGACAAGTGGTGTTCCCCAGGAATCAATACTTGGGCAAATTACACTTAGTATTTTTAACAATTATCTGGATGAGGGTCTTGAGCGCAGCCTCAGTAAGTTTGAAGATGACACCAAGTTGGGTGGGAGTGTTGCACTGTTTTGAGGGTAGGAAGGCTCTACAGAGGGATCTGGTCAAGCTGGATGGATGGGCTGAGGACAGCTGTGTGAGTTTCAACAAGGCTAAATGCTGGGTCCTGCACTTGGGTCACAACCCCATACAACCCTCCAGTCTTGGGGAAACGTGGCTGGAAAGCTGTCTGGGGGAAAAGGACCTGGTGGTGCTGACTGATGCTGGCAGAACATGAGCTGGCTTGTACCCAGGCAGCCAAGAAGGCCAGTAGCATCCTGGCCTGTATCAGAAATAATTTGGCCAGCAGGACTAGGGAACTGATCATCCCCCTGTACTCAACATTGGTGGGACTACACCTCAAATACTGCATCCAGGTCTGGGCCCTTCACTACAAGAAAGACAATGAGGTGCTGGAGTGTGTCCAAAGGAAGTGCAACAGATCTGGTGAAGTTCTGTGAGAAGCGGCTGAGGGAACTGACACCATTTAGCCAGATGAAAAGGAGGCTTGGGGTGGGCCTTTTTGCTCTCAACAGCTACCTGAAAAGAAACTGTAACAGGGCTGGTGTCAGTCTCTTCTCCCAAGTAACAAGCTATAAGACATGAGGAAATGGCCTCAAACTGTGCCAGGGGAAGTTTAGATTGGATATTAAGAAAAATGTCTTCACTGAAAGAGTTGTCAAGCATTGGAACAGGCTTCCCACGGAAGAGGTGGAGTCACTATCCCTGGAGGAGTTTAAAAGTTATGTAGATGTGGCACTTAGGGATGTGGTTTAGAGATTAACTTAGTGGTGTTAGGTTAACAGGTGTACTCAAGAGTCTTTTCCATTGTGATTCTATGATTCATAAAAGTACTCATTTTTAGGCTTCAACAATACTTCTGGTTTTATTTTAGAGGGAAAATATTTTTAAAATCTGTCCAAAATTAAGACAAATCAGTCCTTCAAACATGTCAGATGTATTTTAAAACTATCAGTTTATTTTGGGGAATCTTTAAAACATTTTTTTGTCATTTTTTTCACACATCAAACATAGTTTATGAAAGCTCCTTGCATGTATATTTAATGACCTATATTTGTAATCAAAAGTGAGATCATCAATAGTGAAGATGCTGCAGTTGCTAACTCACTTACTGGTTTGTTTTCTGAAGGAAGCAAATAGTACCTTCGTTTATCTCTCTACTCTCCATCAAAAAGCCCTTCACCTCTGGTATTTGCACATATAACTTAACCTTTAACCAGAGTATGCTTTGACCTGGGTAGCTAGTTACAAAACAGACTTGCTTAGCTTCGCGGTTAAGCCCCCTTCTGAGTGTACACTCAGTGAAATTGCATCATGCCATGGATTCAGAGCTGCACTCCTCTTCAGTTGCATCCATGGTGTTGTTTGGAAATAAGCAATTCTTTAGTAGAAATAACCCAGTTTTTGGTTTGCAATCCAGAGCATGTCGATCACCTTATTGAGGAAGAAGCTGCCAACTGGTTTCCTTGCCATCACTAGCACCATTTTCTCTGGTGTTCACTTGGTCAAATATTCCACACTTTTTAAGCACGTGTAAAAGATTACAGAAACTCCTATGTGCATCTCCAGAGAGTAGCCAGAAAGGGTTAAACAAAATCAACCCTGACAATACTAGAAACAGTTCTCTCAGTGTGTGTTGGTTCACTGCTCCACAGGGCATAGCAGATGTTGTGTCTGGTAGTAAGAAGGGCCCAGGAGGTGTGAGCTGTCAATCACTTTTTTTCCTAACTACAGGCTGTGCTATGGATATGAAGCACGACTAAAACAATCTGTCTCAGCTGGGGTGTGTGAGGTATCAATAACCCTTGGCAGAGGTGTCAAGAGCCTTGCTGGAATCAAACTACCCTGCTGACCAGCTGCTTAGCAAGTTAACAAGGCAGCATTCAGCACTCACTGCCCTGCCAGCCCAACAATTAACACAACTGGAGTGGGGCTCTGCTGAAATGCAGGAGGAACCTCACTGCATCGCCCTTGTGCTGGCAACAAAGAAATGCACAGATCTTTATTCAGAAGCATCCGTAATATCAAACGAGGAGTAAGAGAAACTAGGGCAGAGAACATGTTTTTTTCTCAAATCAAATATGCAGATAAATATTAGCAATATGCAGCAAATCTGAATTGACTCAATAAAAATAGATTTGTAAAGTATTTTTTCACACAAAGCCAGCAGCTGTAGAGCATAGAGGGGAATAAACCTCGGCAAGGAATAAATTGTCTTGAGAAGCTAGAGTAAGGTAAATTCAAACAACAGCAGGAACGAACATTGTAATGAAAGAGTTCTGTGGTGCTGGTAATCCGAACAATAGCTGCGTAGCAGCTTGTTACAATCATCCACATGGCTGGTTAGAGCATTAAAGAACAACCAGGTTGTAAAATGAACAGGCGACAGTTGGAAAGTCTTAAACATTTTGCACTCATGGGTCATGTACTACTCAGCCTGGTACTAGTATAAATTTAGGAGTAATGCCATTAAAATCAATGGCTTCACAGTGGTTTAACAGGGAAGGATCTGGCCCGTTTGTAGAGCATTATCCAATTTTTCATTTTACAAACTGCTAACTCCAGATCTTAGAGTTAATGTTTTTCCTGAGCCCCCAGTACATTTGTTTTGTTTTGTTTTGTTTTGTTTTGAAAACTGAATTACTTTCAAGTCTCTTTGTATTCTACATCACTTTATTTTGTGGTTTTGTTCTCAAGGGCATCAACCAGTGATTATATACTGTTCCACTCTGAAAAACAACCAACCCATGGTGTATGGCAAAACATGAATATTAGCTTTAAACAATTTAATGTTGTTTGTCTTTGCTTTGAAATTCAATAATGCCATCAGCCCATAAGACCTTTTAGAGTAGAGTATTTCACACAGTGAAAGCTGCTTTCTGCTACAAAAGCACAGCAGCTGTGGCTCCTGCAGATACTCTTAAAGACAGATATAATAAAACACTGGGAGGGAGTAGGTCGACACAGGAGCATGAAATGGACCAGATGAAGCCCTTTGTCACAATCAAATAGGCTGTAAAGTTACTATAGTAACATACAGTATTAAGCTCCAGGTGGATTGACTTAATGTTGACTAAACAAAAAGAGGTTAACGAAAACCAAACCAATAATTATTACACTCTCTCTACCAAATGTTTGCTAGGATGCTCTTATTTTGATTTAGACAAGCTACACAAAACGTGGTGTGGGCTGCTTTCTGTTCTTGCAAGTAGTTCTTGCATGAGAAAAAATGTAAGGCAAAAACCAAATGCAAAGTTGTAAGAAGGAAGTGGACGGGTTTACTGTGCCCATGACAGACACTGGAGCAAATTCCAGGCAAAAGGCCATGACAGAATTAAACTGTGTCAAATGCTTCTCTTTTTCTTCTTTTTTATCCCCTTCTTCTCTCCAGCACCACCTACTTCTCCAGTGTGAAAAATGTGAAGGAAAGGATGTTTAAACTCAATGTGACCATCCTAAGTGAATGACAGGTGGAAAAGATACATGCATATAGACTTTGTTTTAACCTTCCCTGTAAAAACTAGCTTTTACATCTAAAAAACTAGCAGAAGATATTCCTCTAATTATAAATTGTATCTTCAACATGAAACAGGAATTCATCCCACTCTCAATGTTTATTTCTAATTATAATATTTGGTGTAGAAAGAAGTTGCCTGACAACTTATGAATGGGGTGCTTCTGCTTGCTTCTCTAGCATTCTCTTCTATGTGTTAAGGAAAGCACTTTGTCCTGTTGATAAATCCCACTGTGTTAGGAAAGCTTGTCTTAGCTCCAATGGCCATTTCTTTCACTCCATTTCAGTCTGAGAATTAAAAAATCTGAGGATTTAAGTGAAATTCCTAGTTTTATTCTGAAACTTCTGATGCTGTCAGAATTCACACCTTCTATCAGAACTGTAATTTCATGTGTCTCTGGTATAGTTAGTGAACTCCAAGCTGCTGCCCTATAAATCTTTAAAGGTTGCTATTCAAAGAGGGAAAGAGATTGTATAGGTTCAAATTGAACAAAACTACATGGGTCTTTCCTTTGATAAAAAATAGTAGGCATAAATCAGAAACCTTCCTGGATAGTCACTGCAAAACCGTCAAAAACCTCTCATCTGTGCCACAAACTCAGTCTCAACAAGGCTTGCATTAATACCACACTGTCAAGAAGAAAAGAAAATGTGCTAATTGCATTCAGGACATGAAGTTTAGCCTTGGCCAGTAAAAAAAAGTAAGGGACAAAAAAGGTTTTAATTATCAAAAGTATGAGTCAGCTTTAAGCTGTACTTGCAGACATGGTTCAAAGACAACTTTCGGAAAGACTGTATATAAAGCATGGAAGAAGGAAACATCTGGACCTCTGAATATTTGAGGATTCCTTCTGGTTATTAGTCTTTTAGCTGGTTGTTGTTGTCGAGATGGCAAAAAAGCACACACACACATATTTTCAGTGACTTCATAGGAAGAAAAGATAGGCAGGTGCTTTATTATTACAAGCCACTACTTATGTACCTTTTCTAACACACGTGTCTTTTAGCCATTGGTTAATATTAGTTAGCAATGGTACATTATTGTATAACTCTTTACCGCATTACATAAGTCCATTGTTTTGCCAAGTTCTTCCTTTGTTGCTAGTTGCTCCCCTTATCTGACTCGCTCCTCCAGACTCCCTTTACTTTCCCACTTGGATATCTTCTGTTTTCCCACTTGTACGCCTTTGGTACCTCATTTCTCAAGGATACGCTTTAACATCTTCGAGACTGAGTTCTAACTTCGTGCCTTCAGTCAGGGAATCCACGGGCCTGCTGTAGTCCCCCACCACAGCTGGTAAAATAGCAACCAGGAAAACAGTATCTATTGAAAGATGATGGAATGATTGAGTAGCTAGCCAGAGCCTGCTGGCAAAAATCCCAACAGTTACTCATTTCAAGAATTTCTTCTTTGTAACCTGGCAGAAATGTAACATGGCTGCATCCCAGGAAATGTGGTGAGGTGTGGTCAGAAGAATCATAATCAAGCTGAGAGGCAGTGCTGGGGGCTTCAGCAGGGACAAAAACTGTCACGTGAAGAGGTATCAAGTACTGTTGAGATCTGTTAGAGAATGGTTTCCATTTGGATTAGATTTAGTAGAAGTACCTGGTACAAAGTGAAGTCATCAGAATAACAGCACTTGAGCTTGGTCAGCTTTCCCAAGGGCAGACATATTCTAGGTACTCATGAAAAAAATATATGTAATGAGCATACTTAAGACAGTCCAATTCTTCCAGACCTTCTGAAGTAGGCTTGTGTCTCATTAACAGTTATGGCATGTCACAAACAATTCTGTGTTTTGCATGACATCTGGAAGACAAAATATTTGAGGAGTTCCTTGTGATTATTTGAGATTTCCCTGCTAAATTGGTCTGCTAGAATGTCCTGAAGACCTAAAGTTAAGCAAAGGGAATATCAGAGGAATATCACTGGTCCAGAGAATATCTTCACTTGCTTGAATCTCCTTGCAAGCATTCTCAGAATTTCATACTATGTGACATGTCATCTGTCTCCTAACCATAAGTGGGACCACAGACATCTGCCACTAACAGAATTATCTGTATCTTCAACTCAACTGACTTGGCTTTGGCTATTGAAGAAGAGCATACAGAGAACTATAGCCTGCAGTTCAGAAAGCTGGTATTGGCACCACAGAACAGAAGGGCAGTGAAGGTTCACCTCAATTCCTTATGTCCTGGCACACTAGGACAGGCTTGCCCAGTGAGGGCAGGCTTTTCACAAGGCATGAGCACAGGCCCTGGTACGCTTGAAGAACTGTTTGCCTGAACACCAGCAGAAGTAAACTCTGGGTAGAAAATACACTGGACAAAAAAACCATGTGTGTGTATACGAATTGTAGAAACAGTATTATTTAATAGTTCATATAGGAAACAAGTGTACTATTCCTTCTTACACATTCTTACAATGAGGATATGTGCCAACGTTTGGCGATAGTATGTGGGAAATTATATATATATATATATATATATATGGAGTGTCTAGCCAGGGTTTCTTTGCAGTTTTGCAGAATACACTCTCATGGCCGCTTGAATATGTAACAGTGCTTGAAGAGGGAATGGTACATAATCCTGGGTAAATACCCCAGTTATTGTGCTGCTTCAGATCTTTTTTCTTCATGGTCAATGTTAATATGTTACTCTGAACTCTGAATATCCTCCCTCCTCCTTTGCTTGCAGAGTCCCAGGCAAAGCTTGCTGTTCTGCTCTGTCAATTCTTGGTTTCGTTTCTCTGCAGGAAGCTATAGGCATGGAGACCAGACGCAGCTGGGGCTCATCTCTGCAGAGCAGGTACACAACAAACCTCCACTGCAGATGGGTCTCCTTGCTATGCCTCTGGTGACCCACACAGAGCAGAAGTGCAGCAGTCACTTGCTTCTTTCTCCAGCAGCCTCTTTTGCCTTCCTGCGTTGCCTGGGCTAGCTGACAGGATGGAAACCCTTCTCTGACCCCTCCTGGCCAGATGATATCACTTTTGTGTTTCACTGGGCAGAGTAGCAGCTGGAAGCCAACTGCGCCCCTGGAGTCTGCTCTCTGAAACGCCATCCCCACAGCCTGCCCCTGGGGTGATGCCCTCTACATAATTTTACCCCCCTCTCTGTCTTAGAAACTTAATGGGATGTTGTTTGTATTCTGTTTGTCTTCCTCAGTGTTGAGGTGGCCTCTCTGTGTGGTTATTTATTAATCAGTGAGGCTCAAATGAATAGTTACTATGAGGTAACTTCAGCCTAAGGGTACTGAATTTTCAAAGCAGCTAAGTTGCTTGTTTCTTCCTTTTTAACTTGAGGAGCTCATCTTAATACATTTGCTTTGCTTGAGAGTCATTGTAGATTAAGAGACAATTTGAATTATAATCCTGATCCAATACTACTGCTTCTGTGACTTTGGGCATGCCACTTAACCCCTCTGAGCTTTATTTTCCCTATTATCTGAGACTAATGGTATTTTACCTGTCTCAGACCACAAGGGAGCTATGAGGCTTAATTAATGTTTGCAAACTGGGTTGTTGCATAGCATAATTAAATAGCATTTCCAAAGTTTAAAGAAATAGCAAGTATTAAGACCCATCAGCAGTAAAGATGAGACAAGGAGTGAGAATGTCCTGATTCCCAAGACAGTGCTTAATGCTCTCAACCATATGGCTTTGGAGGGAAAAACCAGCACCAAATTGTCTTCCAGAACATTTTTCAAAGTTCAAAAATGTGAAATTTAAAGCAAAAGTGGCTATTCACAGCTTTAAAGAACATCCAAACAGCAATACTGTTTTGATTCTTGTATAATCATTTCCTTCTCCTTTAGTTGCATGAACCTGTTCCACATTTTTAGACGCTATTGAGCTTCCAGTCAACAGACTTCTGTTAAAAACAATCTTTTATAGCCTCAAGTCTACTCAGTTATAAAATTTTTAAAAAGCAACATTTATTTTTCCCTTTAAAATGCAAAGGTTCTGATTCAATTCAATTTATAGTATTCAAGCTGCAGTTGTCTTGGACAAAGTAGAAATAGTTGAAGTATCCAACAGTTTCACAGGGTCAGAACTTTTAGATATCCCATGCCCTATACCTGCCAAGCTCATAATTCCCCCATAATACTCTAGAGCTGTTTAAGCTATGAAGTGTAAACATGTCACAAGAGACATTACTGTAGAACTGTACCTTATGTTACATTAATATGAAAGTAAGTACTGATCAAGTAAAAGTATGTTTGGATGAAGAATGCTATTTTGCTCATTTAATGATGTTTCTTCATGTTGTGAATCTGAAAAAGGCAAATACAGCGAAAGCTTAGCCGTGTTTTTTCATTCCTTCTTTTTCATTAAAGATGGTAGGATTCTTTTCAGTTTAAAACAGTAGGATTTTCAGTTAAAGTTTTCTATCCAAAACAGAAAGGAAAAGCCATTATAAGCAGTAATGCCATTTAATTCTCTCCCATTTTTGTGTATATTGAAATATGAGGAAAATGTTACAGGGAAAAAATGGGCTTTGTTTCTTGAAGTAAGAACTTCAACTTTTTTGATGTATGTATAAAAAAAGACTAAGAAGTTACAAAAATGAAATATTTATTAGCATATCACAATTCTGTGATGATAACACTCCTTAAAAATAATTCAAATAATTCAAATCCTAAGGGAACTAATTTATTTGAAGTAAAGTCTCTTAGAAAAAGTTGTATCTGAAAGGTTCAGATGGGACCTTGCTATTTAGATTGTACATATCAGAGAAGAGGCTGCATATAATCATGATGGCTACTATGGATTATAGGACAGTTCAAAGTCTAGGATATGGAGATGCATGTCAGGATCTATTGATACATCATAGAGAGTCCGTAGAGAATGACCATAGCACAAGAAATGGAGAATTCGTGTTAACTATTATCCAGTCCTAGTAATGCCTGATTGGGTTTGTTTCTCTCCTAGCCTTTTTACTTTTTTTTTTCCCCCTGCAGATTGACATAATGGACTCTGGATAGCTTTCCAGTTCTGCATAACTGAGATAAATAATTTCTATTGCAAACAAAACTCTCATGAAGCAAAATGATAATGGTCATGCCAATCAATAGTCTGTCACTTTCTCTCAGCAAAAACTGCTTGTTGAGGATGATCCATCTCAGTCTCATGGTTAAGGTATCAGTAAGAGACGAGAATAAGTCTGTATAAATTGCAGGTAACTGTGGGTGTCCACCAATGAACTTGAAAAGATGACCAACTAAAATTTTCAACTATGACAAAGGTTAACCTAGGGCAGAAAAAGCAACAGAAAGAAAGGTAACTCTGAATTGTATTTCCATCACTATCATTCTTCAGAATTAAGACACATGACAAAGTAAAGGTGGCGGGAAGGGTCAGGCGCCATTAGGAAGGATGCGGCCTCCTCGTACTACCCCAGCAGGATTGGGCTATTGTATTTTCATTTGTTTCTGTGGATCCAGTGGAATTATTTGCTTCTGCAACAGGAGTACAATAGTTTATCCTTTAGCTCTCTTCCTACTTGAAGTCTTTCTGTCTGAGCATATTTCCAGGCAGAGGCTCAGGGCAGGTTTCTGATATCAGTGCATTGGAAGCTGAGACCTGACTATCGATGTCATAGTAAATCATAATATCTCAGATATCTCAGTTAAAAGATTTTATAAGTCCAGGCTAATTTTCTTACAGGAACTCACAGTTATACAATATCATTAAAAATATATTTGTCTCTGTTAGGAGTAGGGAATTTGCTAAACATTATTTTGCATAATTGTGTTCCTCTTCCTCACCAAATCTGGACAGAAAAAGGCAGGTAAAAATACTTCTATCTCTTGCTACTGTGAGAGGCAATTAGTATCTAATAAACCTTCCTACAAAGAAGAAATATTACTTTCAGGTTTGCTGATAAGCAAGCAGTCATTGGAGGCAGGCAGGACCAAAACCAGGACCTCAAAGCAGTCAAAAAGACAGCAGTTATCTACAGCAGCTGAAGAGATCTGGGGGCTGTGGGGGAGTGGCAATTAGCAATCTAGGCAGAAATTTGCTTTACACCCCCTAATTCAAACTGAGTTGCAAGTAAATAAGATATTTAGGAAAGAAAGTGAATGCCCTGGACTAGAGCCACCTCAGCCTGAGGAATGTTACTGTCAGTGCTCTCCCAAGTGAGAAGGTGAGTAATCACTACACGTGCATGGTCTTGAAGAGAAAAGTGAAGAAATACTCTGCCAGCACACTGGAACCTCTGCTACCCCAGTCTGGGAGTTTCTTCTACAACTTTTACCACAGACGGCAATGAAAATAAATTTTGAAAAGATCAAATTTTTCAGATTGCAACTCAGGTAATGTTCATACAACCATGTGAGAGTATTTCACTTGTGCCATGTGTTGGAGTCTGGCACAGCAGGATGAAGGATGCAGCTGTGCAACACATCTTCCTGGTCTACACACTGGACACCTGCACACAGCAATAGGGACTAATTGCTGCATGCTGAAGTTTTACATTTCTAAAAAGTCCCCACCAGCAAGGGAAGCTATCGCTTTGTAAGGAAAAGTGAAGGCAGCATGTGACAAAGAAGATGCAAACTATTTGTCCTTGTGGAGACTCTGCCTTTGTTCCCTTTCGTCTTGCAGTTTCTCTTAATCTAAACTAAAAGCCTTTCAGCTTGCATATATGACTCTCCTCAGGATTGAAAGGATGTGTGTATGTGGGCTGGAAAAGAAACGAGATAGCTGAGGTAAGGAAAATGCCAAAGTGTTTAAAAATGCTAAAACCTGGAATGTATTTCCAGAATTTTTTGTCACATCTAGTGGAAGATTTGTTAACAGTGTATTTATATTTATACATGCATACATACATACATAAACATCTAGGCTGTATGTATTGATTCAATAATTACTTAGAAAAGTAATTGGCTCGTAGACTTGCCAGATCAGTTAAAATAAAAAAAAAGAAAAAGAAAAAAACCAACCCATCTCTAGAAAAATCACTGAACATAGATCTTAGACAACATCAACAAATTCTCATTTCACTGGGATTTTATTTCATTCTTGTAGGTTTAATATCTCACTGCATGAACAAAAAATATCACATGGAAAGGGCTTCAGGCCAGCTACTTCCAAAAAGATTCAACCTTTTAAGTACTATCAATATCATTCCTATACCCACATGGTTAGCACTTTCTAATACATTCGCTGAAACCCATTAATAAAGCAACATTTTTAGTCTAGTTCTTAACCATGTGTCGCACTGAAATCAGTTCATGTAAATCTGTGAACTGCACTACAATGATCAAATTAACAGTCATTTCAGGAAAAATGCCCCTCAGGCTGAAAAATAATTAGTAGTCTCTCACTCTATCTTTTCCACTAATAAAAATCATGCTATTATTGTTGACTGTGCTAATAAAACACCTTCCATGACCCTGAGGTAGCTCAATGTAAAATATAAGGACTATTTCATTGTGCAGATGTACACATTTTATCAAACAGTTCGGTTTAGTTTCTCATCTAGTAATGGCATTATTCCACAAGAACTTCAGTCAGAATGATGTAGCACACAGGCTCTCTTCTTTCTGTGCAATTCATCTTGCTGAAGAAACCCTCAAATTTTAAAAACTCCACAGCCTTTCAGTTTAACTTCTGTGAGTGTAATGATCACTTGCATAGTACAATAGTGCAAAGATGCTTTTTTCCCTTTGATGATGACTCAGAACAGAATATTTATTTTAATAGGTATATTCTTGCTTTACAGTTTTCAGGGTGACTTAGACATTCCACAAAGTTTGTCCCCAGGATTTTTTGTTCAGTCTCAAAAACAATTTACCCTGTGACGTATTGTCAAAGCCATATATTCAAGTATTTACCTTAATATTATCTGTGCCTACATTTAATCCTCCAACAGTGTGGCTGATGAGCACTACACAAGAGAAAGCAAACACATGGTGAACAAGCTACCCACAGCCATTCTCTTGTCCTGCCACAACTGTGGTATAGCTTTCCTATCCATAAAGGTAGAGGGAAACATCTCACATCAACTGAGTGGCAAATGTGTGCCCAACTGTAGGGCAATATTAGCTTATGCCTTTATGCAGTAGCAGATTTGTGGGGCCACATCCCAGATCTTATTTCTATCCTCTTTAACTGGTTGCAGAAACTATATAAACACTGAGATAAGGGGAGAGGGCTTATTTGAGTTTTAGGCTCATGAATAATTGCAAACATTTGGGATTAATTTACAGTAGCAAGCAAATAACAAGAGCTTTCAAAAATGGCTCCCAAGAGCACTTCCAATGAAAGTACTCCCACTAATTTGCACTAATATGAAAGTCAGAATGAGGTTCTTCTGTAAACATATTTCTGAAAGCACTTTGTGAGTAAGTGATCAGGAGTGACAGCACATATTGGGGGGTAAATAAATCGGCTGACAGCCTAGAAATACTTACCAAAGACAGTCAAGAGTGTTGCCAGTTTTGGCAGGGTTTGGAGCAGACCTTTGCTCCCTTAGGATGCAGCCGGGTGTGCTCGTTGTCTCTATGTGTGCCTATGTGCAGATGCATGAAGGTGCACACATGTGCACACATTTGAGAATGTAGAGCCATTTCCACACAATTCAGCCGGAAATGCTATCCTACACAAGGCTGTGAGTCAGCAGAGCAATTTATTCAGACCTTAATGACTTGTGAATTTCCCTTTTGAATGAATGGGACTAACACTGAAGTCAAAGTTACATGCTACCAGGAGGACATGCTACATTTGTGCCTGCTGTATCACCAACCTGTGTATGTAAGTACTCTGCTTTCCTTTGTATACATTTTCCTCTAGGATCCTAGAAACTTGGATGATCTACACTGCCCTCAGCTTCTGCATCAATATCAAAAATAATTTTCTTACTTACATCTTTGAATTGTTAATACAGCAATTTCTGAGGGCAAAAATCAGCAGTTTTCCAAATTCTTATTATTTATGGAAATTCTTAAAGAATACATAAAATCCTCATGTTTTACAGATTTATATCTTATACAATCATATCTATTTTGTATTGTCATGTGACAGAGGATAAAAGGATTGCAAACAGATAACAGGAACTAGATAGATTTTTTTAGTATTTCTCTAATGTAACCTTGAATAAGGATCAAATCCTGTCCAAATTACATCTGTGATACATGCATGCCATAATATGCCAACATGATGGAAAAGGGACTGCTCTCTTTCTCATATACATGAGGATATGTTGTAAAAAAGGCTAATATATTACCAGACCTTTTTTTTTTTCTCTCTCAGATATTATGCTCTTAGCCTAAGAACTCACTCATAGACCTTCTATTGACAGGAAAGTTTCTGAGGCTACTGCAGCTCTGCCCTTCAGAAATGACAGCATCAGATATTCAGAAGTCCAGAAGAATCCATTTTTCTCTCCCATAGCCTCTCACATCCTCTGTTTTGGCATTACTTGGCCTAATTGTTCAGAGTTAGACCTTCAGAATAAGAAGAAATACACATGTTCCTTGGCTAAAGCTAAGAACACTTCAAGCTCTGTTTCAGAAATAGGATTGAAATTTAATTTCCATCTTTCTAGAATTATCAGAAAACAAATGTTAGTAAACAGCAGGTAGCAGGTAAATAAGGAGGAAGTCAATTTAGACTAAATCTTGCTAAAAAATTAAAATTATACAAGTGAAAAAAATATGAATTTCACGAAAAGAGAGGATCAAATTAATTTCCATATCCAGGTTTAGTTTCTTCCATAATGGGAGAGGATATTGCAATAACCTGCAATTTCTCTTTTTCTCTCCCCCGGCTTACATACTCTACTTTGTCTCATCCTTATGAGCCTGGACCACCTGCTCTAAAGACTCTTTAACTTTGTGTAAGTTTAGCACAAAAGGACCAGACTCCCTATTTGAATCTCACCAGGGAAAACTGGTGACAACAGATTAATGGAGATGTTGCAATGAAAGAAATTACGCTGAGCCCTTAATTTTGGGGGAAGTCCAGCTGGACCTGTCAATTCCAAGTAGCCATTGAGCATGGCTTTGAATAAAACAAAAGAGAGAACTGCAGTTATTTTTCTCTAGTTCCCAGAGCTCACTCTATTGAAATACATATATGCAAAATCTTCCTGCTGTGACAAACAGCTCTCATGCAGGTGTGGACCCAAACAGGTATTGCTCATCAATGCAGTTTCTCTGCAATCAGTGACTCTATACCATTTTTCAGTGGACTTCTGCTTCATATTTAGATGTTCTTTATTGGTGGCTGATTTGTAAACTGAAGGGCTAACCTGTCTTGCCCATGCTTCACACTTATACTTTGCTGTACAACATAATTCTGGGGCTTTTTAAACAACCAAACTTCAGATGCACTTCAGATACCCTCCAGAACCACAGCTGCCTTTTTTTTGCCTTTGGTTTACCACAGACTCCAGCAAATAATGAAGGCCAATTGCTGGGGGATAAGGAGAGACTCAACTCATAAAATGTTAATTACAAAGGATATATTAGTGAATTTCTGTGCCATTTACATGTTGGGCATCTCTGAACTTGGTCATGTATTTCTCTGTGTAGCATGGACTTTTCACTTGGTTGCCATATGAAGTGAGATGTCTTAAATGAAAATGTTACACAGGCATGAAAGAAAAGAGGTGCAACAGCTAGTACAGTTCAGCTAACAGGTCACCTACATAAGCTGGATCTGCTATCACCACGCAGGGTAGATTCATTTGACCAGCTCTGACATAGCAGGTAAATTGACACCACCACTGACCTTTCAAAATGACAGGAGTAAGTTTTTCACTTTAAAATAGCATTCCCAGTGCACCAAATACACAACAGATTTCTTTCAGTATCAACATATGTTGGGCAAATATCTTGGATTTAGACCCCTTTGGATATAAAGGCAAGAAGAAATTAAATCAGGCCAAGTTGGATGGGGCTTTGAGCAACCTGGTCTAGTGGAAAGTGTCTCTGCATGGCAGGGGGTCTATAACTAGATGATCTTTAAGGTCCCTTTAAACCCAAACCATTCTATGATTCTATAAGAAAATCGTGACTATATCACTTGAAGGCAGAAATTAACATTATGGTTCATGCTAAGAAAATTAAGATATTTAAAAACTGCTTTCTACTCTGTCGCAGATAATATTTCAGAGCCAACAGTAGTGAGTGAGACAATAGTGAGTGAGGCAAGGTGTATGTTGCTGAACTCATGTCTTATTCTGTACTCACTTGAAGTTTTGTAACAGCTTTAGAAGACTTAATAACTTGTGACTTACTAGTTTAGTCCTATTGAGAGCAATGGTACTAGCTGTAGAGTTAGCACCTTTCAAGAAAACCAAGTTGGATCTCTACCAACAAGCATGGCCCTGTAATAGTACACTGAATTGATTCTCCCTCAAAGCAGCTCATTCATTTTCACAACAGCTTGATGGATGCTGGTTTTTTGATTAAGTAGGAGAGTGTGAAGAACACTGCCTACGACAAGGCTGTTGGGACAAACCTCATAAGTTAATATTCATAAGAGTAGGGAGTGCATTTGAATAGTTGGGTCTCATTTCTCTGGTCAAACCAACTACCTAAGAGTTTGAAATTACTCCAATTTTCTCTTTTCCCAATGTCCTGTCTAGACATTTTGATTTGAAGCATTCAATCATAAAGCTATCTTATCAGAAGCCACAGATACGATGCATACAGTGTGCTCACCTTTGTGGACAGTCAATGACTAAAAGAGAAGAAATGGGGAAATCTTGATTTTGAAATGAGATCACTGGGCAGAAGGAAGACAACCTTAACAAGTCACGATGTATTAGTAAGGACCTAGAATCTAAAATGTAGGGAATTATTTCTAGGACAAGGGAACTAAAAGAACATCATGATTTAGGGATAAGAGTTTCTCAGCACCGTTCATTGATGAGAGAAGAGGCTGAGCAATCACAGACTTCTGATGCAAAAAATTTATACTCAAGTGACCTGGAAAGCAGAAAAATTCAAGACACAAAGCAGCAGCGAAAGGATGGTGTTTCTTAACAACGTATGATTTACCTTTTTTTTTTTCTTTTAATATAGTTCAATCATCTGTACTTTACAGCCAAGACCTCCAGCTCATATTCACAGTCTTTTGTGTCTACTTATTTTTACTGACCGTAGAGGGAGCCAGCAACTGGTAGCTCTTGTCAGAAGTGTCTGTTGTTTTCTTACATGTAGGTGCCATAATGATTGCAATACCTGACTTAACCATACTTGGAAGTTTCACTGTTCCTTCTGCAAAGCTTGGTATGCATAAGCTCTGTCAGTTTAAGCTCCTCATTTAGTTAAACCATTCCCCAAACCCTCATTGTAACATGGGACCTTCTGTGCACTCACATAGCTGAATAAAGAATTCACATAAAGTAAAATATACTGATGGCTGAAACACAGCAATGAATGATAAAGAGAGTCTTTTTTGGTGGGAAGTAACATACATTGAAGCAGCTTGTATCAGCCACAGCATAGTCAAACATTTATTATGGGGAATTAGTTGACAAGGGGAACAATAGCAACTAACAATGCTAGGAGAGATGAAGCTCTCTCTGTAGCTTCTGGTATGGCCCCTTTAGGGGTTTATATGAGGGTAGCTGCTAAAAGGTCACAAGCATTGTCTAATGTCTAGGGCCTTTTTGCTTATAACTCCTCCCCCAAGGAAAAAATTATCCTCCAAGAAGTGGTTCAAAAAATCCAAACAAAGCACAAGGACTTGAGAATGCAGTAAGTTTTACAATTACAAGTGCTACTACAACTGATGATTTATTTTATGTACCATGTTTTCTAAACACAAGCAATTCTCTTATACAGTCCGTGAGTGTGTATATATAAATCTTACCATTACTGTGGAACTAGTTTTAGAACACTGTATTGTTAACTATTCTTTTAACAGCTCAATATGAAAACAGGACAACACAAGTGCTGATCTCAGGTGAAATATTCCTGGACAAGGTTTATTTTAATTTCAAGTTATTTTGCTTAATTTACTTGAAGTACTACAAAGTAGTCTACACTTTTTTAAATGATGTCGACATACATTTTTGGACAAGTCAGCATGAAAAAAAACTGAAGATGATTCAGAAACTGAGCTGTCAATATTTGTCTCTCTTTACTTCATCTATCATATCAAGCTATTCATGTATATCCCATTTCCAGTTGCTAAAGATAATAATTTCTAACTGGTTTATGATCCACTTTTTAGCTGCAAAATGCACAAAAGTAATTAAACCACATTGAAACAACTGTAGAAAACAATGTTTAATAACTGAGGTGCCAAAAAGTTTTACTGTACCCTAAGGATGTAAAAAATTGCCTAAACAGCAGTATTATTCCACATGTTACATTTATTCCTGCAAGCTAGCCAAGCTCAAATTAATTGTACTGACTAAACTTTTCTTCTTGCAGAAAATTAAAGATATGCTGTTGTCAACACTTGAGCACAACCTTGCCGACACTTAAACGCAGAGAAGGGTGTGACATCCTGCCCTGGCTGCTTTACGCTAATTAATCACTCTGGTATTTAGGACCATTCAAGCAGACAAATTAATGGAGAATAATTAGTGTATCTTTGTTCCAGCTCGGCTTTGCACACCAGACACTCCGAGGGAGAGAGGGGAGTATGTAGAAAGTGAGCCATTAGCATGCACATAGTTTCGCTTCTGTTCAGCAAGTTCTGCAGAGATTAAGAGAAAAGCCAAATTAGCAGTCGTGTGACTGGGGTTAGGACATCTCTCAGCTAAGAAAGCACTCTGTTTGGGTATCAGCTTTCAGAAGCAAGTTGTTAATCCAGATGTTACCTTTCATATACAACAAAACAAAATTAAAAACCTCCTCCTCCCCCTCTCACACATGCACACAAAAGAAAAAGGAGGAATTGTTTCTTTGTATTACAAAGATTTATCTGCAATTTGGTTATGGGTACATGCCAACAAGAAAATTCTAAATTTTCAGTTTTCCTTTCCAGATCATTTTTTGGTCAGCATAAGCTTTCCCTGGGAGCACAAGGGAGAATATGTCAAAGAATATACACTATGTGGTTATTGCAGTCAACAGCAAAACTTACAGTTATTTTATATGATCGCTTTGTACAGAGAATACAAAATTCCAGAAGTCCTTAAAAAGAATAAATAGTGTCAAATTTAAATTATTTGCAAAATTAAAATCAAACAAAATCATGCAGTAGCTTAGAGTATGAAAAAACAGTGACAGTTATCAAAGATGATAAGCAATGATGCTGAAGTCCTTGATACAGAGGTATTTTATAACAGAAGAAAGATGTCTTTGTGCACATTCTATAACACATTTTCTGGTTTTCTTGTTTAAAAACTTTTTCTGCCAAATTCTTCTGCTACTTATTCTCATGTGATAAGGTCTATGAGAATTTTTTTCTGCCAAATTCTTCTGCTACTTATTCTCATGTGATAAGGTCTATGAGAATTTGACTCCCGTCAAGAAGGACATGATCACTTCTAATTCACTTTGACATCACCACAAGCTTGATGTGATGAATTCTACTTGGTGGGAATGGACCCAGAATGAGTGCACTGGCAATATCTGTGGCAGTTAAGTGTTGCACCAGATATTACCACTAGTATCCAGTCTCTCCGATAGGTGCCCAAGACTACAAATGCATAATCTGTTGCAAGACCAGGACATAAAATATCTCCTTGTTGAACAATGCCAAGTTTAGGAAAATTTGGTATAAAAACTTTCTGCTCAGGCCCATTTGTAGTGAACAGAGCTTACAGGCAAAAAATGCACCGTGGCTCACAAAGCACAATGTCTCGAGGGAGTGGGGGTGGGTGAAAAGGGTCAGGGAAGAAACAGCAAGAAAGGCCACACAGTGAGAAAAGCTGACCACACTCAGAAGCTGTATGAATCCTAATCAATCCTATAAAATCTTTTTCCCCCCTTTTTTGTAAGAGTGCATTAATGTGCAGACTATAAAACTGTGCGAAGTGCACTTTAATTTTGCTTAGCATGAACAAGAAAGTGAGAGGAATCCCACCCAGGTTTAGACATGATACGGGATACTGTTTTAACACAACACTACAGGGCTTCATAAAAATGTGATATTTCTGTTTACAGTGTCCTGGGTTTGTCGATCAAGGGAGAAAACAGCTACCAAACCATGAAGTCTCACAAGACCTCACTGAGGGGGAAAAATAAAGCCTCACTCCACAGCTTCCTACAACACCAAGTAACTGTGTGATAAGACCAGATGCCATTAGAAATGCTGCCATACATGGAGTGGGTTTCCTCAATCTTTGAAGGTGCATAATCCTCATTAAAGGAAAACCCTAAGCGTAGGAGGGGCAGCGCTGACATCAAGGCACCTGGCCATGACTAAAAGAGCTGGCCCCATATGTGGCTGCTGCTGAGCAGCAGAATGTAATTTAGTCGCACCAGCAGGAGCAGAGGTCAATGATTTTATATTAATGGGGATCACGACAGTTCTAAGCTGTGGCGTGCTTTGAAATAAGTGTTGTACAAGGCAGCAAAGAGAGCTCAGCAGAGGAAATGAGCTGTGTTACTGTCTCCTCATGCCTTGAAGCAAACACTGAGATGTTTAAAGTTGCTATAGACTTAAAGCCATAATATTTTACAAACAACAATTACCTGTTTTAATCCAAAAGCTAAATAACTTGTGAATTGTTACATCTTCTGACATAATTCTAACAAAAATAAAACATGAAAGGCATGTGGCTTTTAGACCGCAATCTCAGCAGAGGCAGAAGTGGAAGAAATGTGGTAAGACCTTTAAAAAATCAAATACACTTTGTAATTAACAATTTGCATGCAAGTATTATAGTCACAAGGCATGGAATCACAATGCATTAGTGAACAATCAGTGTCAATATCACCTAACAAGAATCACAGATTCAACCATGTGAAAGGGTCCAAATTTTGATTAAAAGATCATCTGGTCTTTTAATACCTAACTTCAGACCTTGAACTAAATTCACATTTAATCAAGCTTCTTGCAGAGATGTAATGTGAGATCTTCTGTGGCTTTTTGGAGGATTTAAAGCTGGCCTTTCATGTAAGTGCATGACACAACAATCCCTTACATAGATCAATACCTAACTCAAGGGATACCTGAGGTCCTTCATGAGGTTTCTGGGTAGGGGTTACTATTATTGTTGTTATTACATTCCACTGGCATAGATAATGTTCTGGGTGCTGTCCAGATTTGTGGTGAAGACATGATCTTTTTAACAAAGAAATTTCCTTCTGAGGGAACATCTGCTTGAGCCAGAAGAAAAAGAGAATGATACAGCACCCTCTCTTATTAATTCACATCCAAATTTAAATTGCTCTTCTCTCACTATTGGTCCTAAAGCCTTTTGTAAGTATCGCAAAAGATCAGAATCTGAAGTTAGGGTTGCAGCCCTGTGGATCTGCTTTGAGACAATGCTGATGGTGTAGAACGGCACAAAAGCACAGTGATGGTTAAAATGCAAGGAATGACAGTGGCAAAGCAAAGAGGATGAGAGATGCAAGATGCTGAATCAGCAGTATGATTGTGAAGGATCTCAAAGGCAATAAAGAGTAGTTCATGTTTCACTGAAGGGTGAAAAAAGGGAAAATTGGCATGGCTGGGGTGATAACCAAAGGAGAATTTAGAAGTTGGATTTTGAGCTGACAGGATCTGGGGAAAAAATTGTGTGGAGAACCGCAAAGAGGAATGTCTCAACAATTGTAAAAGAAGTTGGACAAAATATTAATTAATAAAATGTTAAACCTTAGAATTGAGAATTATGGAAGAACCAGTGAAAAGGGTGGAGCAAGTGAAGGACTGACAAATATGGATTTGTCTAAAGGTACAAAAAAAACTAAACAGAAAGGAGGTCGTGTTGGTAATAAAGGGACATAGAAAAAGCTTTTAGAAAAAATACATTTTATAGAATCATAGAACCATAGAATCATTTTGACCATGTTTAGTTGTTTTGATGGAGACATGTAACGCAGAAATAGTTCAAGGGCAAATGAAGACTGGTGTTCAAAGATTAAATCATGATGCTAAACTACAATTAATAGTTAACAACATCTGGAAATAAATGAAGAGTGTCAGGTATATAAAGATATAAATATCTTATAATATAAATATCTTTATATATAAATGAAGAGTGCTGGAATATAGAATGTGATACCAAAGAAATAGGTAGGGAACTTCCTTAGAGATAAGAAACTTCCTGCAGTCCCAGGGTGCTAGCCAGCGTGGAAGCAGAGAAAAGCTGCAGCTGGTAGACAACCACAGAACACCATGGGCTCAGCCTGACCAAGCTCTGTGAAACAACTTCAGCCTTGTCTGCTTTCCTATCAAACCCACAGATGCTTTCACTGTCATGATTTTTGAGCATTAATAATTTCATGCAAAGTGATTCATGTGCAGTATCAGCAGACATACGCACGATTTGTGTATCAGCAGTGATATGCAAACATCACTTATTATTTCCCCATTTATTTTGATACAAACTAAATGTACAAGCCGTTCCTGTGACAACTTGTTTGCCTATGTTCCCATTCAAAACTATTGCCCGAAACAGACGTTGTAGTAGTCCAGTGATCCTAAAGATAGCTTCCCAGGAGAGAAAATAATAGTAATATTAATAAATTATTAAAAATGAGAAGATAGGGGAAAAATAAAGACAATCTGAATCAGGGTTTATTTTAAAATTATTAAAAAATTATTTCTTTTGTTATTGATTTTCAATGTCTATCAGACATTGAAGAGCACCCACCATACAAAGACAAGACAGTGCTGACCAGCTAACTGGAGAGATCTTAGCATTCTATGAGGAAAAGTCTGTTATGGCGTACCTACTTGTTTAGGGACAACTGAGCTACTTCTCTGGAGGCAGTATCTCCTGTATCTGTCAATGACAGCCTGAATCCTACAACAAGGGCACAGCAGGAAGATCTGGATTGGATGCTAGGTGAGCACAGCAGCTGGCTTCTTGGTTGCATCTAGGATAACTGCTGGAACAAAATCCAAGTCCTTACTGTCCCTGCTCCTGGGAAACAGCTCTGTTGCCTGCCTAACACTACATGCAAAAACAATGTACAAGTAGGCAGGCAGAGGATGGAGGCAGGGGAGCCCAGGAGCTGGAGAACATTGTTTGAGTGGTCTTTGTACCATTCCCAGCCCAAAAGTAGGGCTGTGAGATCTCCGCCCCCTAGCAGGGATCTTCGCTTTTTGAGATAAGCCCTGCAGGAAGCTGAGGATTGATTTGAGACAGAACTTGTCTGCCACTAAATTTCATGGCTAACCCTTTTAAGCACTTTTTAAAATGAGTGTAGTATAAGCCTAATATAGGTGTTCATTAACTAATAATAAATTGTAATGGAACTTCATTGACATCTATGAGTACTAATCGGATTGACGATCACAGACATTACAATGAATGCCAAATGGATTCATGATAACGACACACTACCTCCAGAGTACATGTGTTATGCTGAGAATCACTTATGCAGAAAATCCCAAGAAATAACAGAGTAATTCACCCATCTTTCCCCTTAACCTAGTTGATATGTGTCTCTTCTCCCGTCTCCTGGACTACCGTCTCACTGGGAAGAGATATGATGCCCTGAAAACCAGAGGAAAGACTCCATCTGACTTCCTAGATCCTAGGGAAGAAAGTATACAAGGAAAAAGCAAAGAATCAAAGAAAGTATAAGTAGCTTAATTCAATTGCTATTGTCCAAACTGAGCACTAGTAAAGGAAATTTTTTAAAATGCACTTGTTTAATAGTTTCAAATCAAAGAATACTTAATCTCATTGTTAAGTTAGTTTTGCATGATATATTTTAGTTAGAGTCATGTTACAGAAATAGGGAAGCCAAAGTTACAACCTCAGACACAAAATTAGCATGTTTGGTTTCTTAAATTGCAAACTGCAGAAAATATGTTAATGATCTGAATGTAAATCAAAGTTAATGACCTAAAAATTGGTACTTATTCTCTCTGTTATTAAAAAACACTTGTATTCTCCATTTTGCCTGGCTAGTTGATAGAAGGAAATTTTTCATCCATTCATAAACAGATCTATCATCTTATTTTTACTATGGGTTTTAGTACTACACATATTGAAAAGAACATACAGAAGGCCTGGTCACAGGTTAAGACTTCACTGCCAAGGCACTGCAGAAACAGAAGAAATATGACTTCTGTCCTTAAGAATATTTTTTTAACAGCTGCCTGTAAGTTCATTTGAATGAATGAGAACAGCCATGAAAGGGTTGCTTTTAAAAATTTCAAATAGAATTTGCTAACACACATTCTAAAGGAGTTTTTCTGTAAAATTAATATCATTGTAATCCATTAATGACTGAGGGTGGGATCAAGTTCACCCAGGTTAGGCACTTAACCTGAATCTAATTTTAAGGCGCCCAGTGTACCAATCATTATTAATAAATGCCTAAATTTCCCTATGAGGTGGAGAAAAGCAGGTGGGTTTTTTCTTCTTGCTTAAATGAGCCAAGGCCACAAATAATAATTTGCCACAAAAGACAGAAATGGAGAGGGGAGATCAATATCCAGTACTATGTGATATCAGGGAATTTTTTTGATGCTAATGCACAGATAATCCCAGCAACTTAATTGTTTCTGCATGGTAAGGAAAAGCTAAAAGGAAATTCCAGTGTTTTCTGTCAGCCTGAAACAGAAGTCAGAAGCATGAATCCACATTTCAAACTTTTGATCAAGCTAGTTCTAAGCATATAGATCTGACAAAAGGCAAAGACAGGGTCTACGTCTTCAGCAAATCAAACCAAACACATTTTTTCTTATTTCAGAATTACTTCATCACTCTTTCAGGCCACCTGCAAAAGCCTAAATCATAGAATTAAAATATTGCAACAAATAGCAATTAAAAGTCTTTTCTGCCATCACTGGGATATCAACAAAGTCTGAAACAGGGGGTTAAAATCTTATCCTACTTTCCAGAACAGATTTTCCATAAAGAGTTCATAATTCTCTCTTGTACTATTACAATCATTCAAGATACAAAGCTTCCAGATATTTACTGCTAGAGGAGTCACCTAAAACTTCCCTCCCCTTGCCTGAAACCTCCTTCCCAGAATGCCAGTCCCCTGCACGTAGCGCTTTAGGCAGTTCTACCATCAGAGATATGTCCTTGTTGAATTCATGAGGTTACCACCAGCTTATTCAAAGGCTCCTTGTCCTGCAGCAAGTCAGTTCGTATCCCAATTTGCTTCTGTCTGCAGGCTAGATGAGTGTGCACATTCTGTCATTCTGTCTCCAGGTCATGAATAAAGGCATTAAACAGGACAGGATCTGGGACAGGTCTGCACTGGTTGCTTCACAGTACAGAGGTTTTCGTTCGTGTCATAGTTCACCTGTCTAGACCAGAATGTTCCAATTCAGATACAAGGATGCTGTGGGATATTCTGGTGAAAGCTTTGGTAAAGTGAAGATAGATGGCACCCATCACTGTTCTGTCATCTACAAACCTAGCAATTTTATGAAGGCAATCAGGGGAGCTGGAGCTGATCTACATTTGGTAAATCCATGTGGGCTATTCTCAGTCACCATCTTCTTCATGAGCCTAAAAAAGTTTTCAAAGAGAACTTGATTCACGATTTTTCCAGGGATCAAAATGAGGCTGATTGATTGGCTGTTAAACATAGGAAAAAACAAAACCTTCCATCCTCTTTTTCTCAATAATAATAATAATAATATCAGCAGAAATCAAGCAAATGCAGCCGTACAGAAGCTGCATTCTTAAAAACAGACTGAAAAGACCCCATTTCATAGCTTTAGGCTATTTAACCAGCTCTTCTCACTCAGGAAAGTTTCATTAAAAATTATAACCATATTTGTTTATACTTCAGCTTTTTTAACATGCCTACATAAAATACACATCTTCCTGCACAATGATTCAAATTGAATGCTATGGACTTGATTGTCATCTATGGTCAAGATGTTTTCTTACACATGCTAACACTAACAAAGGGCTTAAAAGGGATATCAATTTTAGTGTCATGGGAGGCCTTTTACTTTAACAGGGTCTTCTCAGTAAGTCCTAAAATATTATGATGAGGATACAGTTTGGTTTTGTTTCAATATGTTCACAGTATCTGTAGCATTATATTTCCATCACCTTAGTGTGTAAGTTCACAGCATTAGGATTCTGCCTCATGATCTGCTATTTAACAATATTTTTGTTTGTATTGCTAATTCTGTTGTCACAGTGGAAAATACAGTAGTGGCATTATCTCAAACACTTAGAAAATTAGGTTTCATTCATCTTAACAAGTGCACCTTAGAGTATTAGAAGTAGGGAAGACGCAAAGCATGAAATATTCTACTGAGATAATCTATGTCACAAATTTTATAGAATTATTTAATAACAGTGCTCTTGACAATGTCTTTGTAGAATACTGCTGCCTTGAGAGAAATTGTGAAAAAACAGCAAAGCCCAAGTATATTTTAATCATGTATATTTTTATTAAATAATAACATACATCTACTTTTTTTAAAAAGCAATGTTGAAGTATAAGGTTTGTGTGTCTAATTCTAACTCCTTGCATAATCAACTTCCTGTTTTTTTTCCACAGCACAATTAGGTTTATGAGCATAAAAAGTATTTTCTCGCCTTTGAGGAGGTAGTTATGATAAAGATCTTGATTCTCTGTGCAATCAAAGTGTTAGAAAAATTCATGAAAGATCCTTACAACAACTTTTACTCTAGCCCTTCAGTTTCCGTGTGATATATCATGGGATATAAAGTTTTCTGTTGACGAAAGACTTAAAGTGGTTCTGTTGAATACGCCTTTGAGGAGGCCTGCAGTAGCATGAATTTTCTTCTCCCCCTGTGCAAGAGAGTACTGTTTTACAGGTCCTCATCACATCTGTCAGGTTTATTTCCTGTTTTACTTGTCTCAAATAAATTAGTATGAGATAGATAATTTATATTTCCTTCATTCTGTACGTGAAGCAACTGTAAAAGCCTCTACTCAGAAGTCCTGTCTGCATGATCGGTTCATCTGTTATACTTACCTCAAGTAGCCTAATGGGCTGTAGTACTGCAGCCCAGCACCCATAAGGCAAAGCACTGGAGACCACAGCTAATTCCAAAAAGACCATAGGTGCAGACCAGTGCTTAGTCATTTGTAATCTCCTCCCAACTGAGATGTAGTACCTGACTGGGAAAGCTTCGAATCAGTTTTAATATAGACTCAGAAACTGAGTTTTAATCAGCCTTAATGATTTCATATTTATTTTACAGTTATGAAACATAAGAAATATTTTTCACCAAGTTTTTACAGAAGCTAAAAATTGTATAAGTAGGCCAAATGAGTTCTGGTGCACCAGTGCACGGTTGAGTACATGGTACACTTAAGTGTTAGTTTCCATCTTGAAATACCAGAGCTGAAATGTCACACTTCTTTAATTTAGAGTCTCAGCATGGAATTTCATACTTAAAATATTACTTAAGTCACTTGACACTGACCAGATGTGTCCCCATTAAAATGACATTTCACAAATACTGCCCGATTAAGCAGTAGCAGTAGCTATTTGTTGCTGAAGAGATAAATCAGTTTCCTGGGAAAAGTGCCAGTAGATAGCCTGTATACTCTACTTACACACTGGATTCTTGATAGATTTGGTGAAGATGTCTTCATGTTAGTATAATAAAAGCCTATTATCAGTTCAACAGCAGAAAACTGTTCTCATTCATCAAGAAAATAGCAGGTTCGACACTAGTTGCCTTTTTAAGTGAAAGATTGGACATATGCTATGAAAAAATTTCTTGCCATTGCAGAGAAAGATAGCACACTCAAACACATTTTTAAATTTAATTCCACTTCTCAATTCAGTTGTCAAACTCTTTACAGTAAATTACACGGTTACTATTAAAAAGCACACTTTGACTTGTTCCCAAAGTGATTTTTTTTAAAGTTTGAGCAAAATTCCTTCAGCCATTTTGGATTTATGAGAAGAGTAAAAAGTAATCCTCATTCCTTCAACTTCTCTGAAAAACATAGTAAAAAAACCTAGTTGTGGTTTTTTTTTTCCTCTCTGTGGGCATAATTCAAAAGTGTCTGAACTGCCAAACTTCAAACTTCTATTGTTGCTATTTAACATTAATATTCCTGTCCTATCTAAGGCTAAGTGCCCAATTTGATGAGACACCAAAAAAATACACTACATGTCAGTCCTGCTTTAAAAAATCACTATGTAATAGGTGAGAGGAATTGAAGAAAATGAATGATGATAATAAGGGTTGTGACACAAGGGAGGCCAAAAAACCATTAGCAACAGGTTCTACTATCACAGTCATTACTCAGAGCTTACTCTGGGAAACACATAACAAATAAAAAGTTCCTTGCTAAATTTAAAGAATGAATAGAATAAAAGTATCAGATATTTTTCTCTTGAAAAAAAAAACCCAAAACCATACCCAAACAACACAGAAATAAAATTTCTTCCTAATGATTCTGTTGCATAATTTCCTCTATCAGTTAGATATGAAACATTGAACAGCTCTATAGTTTCTATTTTAGTTCCTGGAAAGGACAAAGGACAGGAAAAATATAAGAGGCACCTGGAATAATTTAGTCCTAAAAGGTAATGGAAAAGGGGACAGAGTCATCGCTAGCTGTGATATCTCATGGAAACTCTCAGGTGTGTTTCCAAGAAGAAAATTAAGCTGTACAATGTCCAGACTTTTAAGAAATTTTATTTACTGCACTGGCTCTCCAGCAGCAAGTACTCAGTGGTTACAGGCCCTCTGGAAGAACTGGGCTTGGACATCAGTGCTACATTTTTGATTATTGCACAGACTGAAAAAGCTCTGAGTCTAGGAAAAGATGTTTCTTGAGTGTCTCAGTGAGGGAGAAGTTAAACATATGTTTCTGGAGCAATTCTAGGTTCATGAAAGAATTTAGCAATTGAATGCTGAAGCATCATGATTTTGATAAATTGTTTGGTTTTGTTTTTTTTAATAAATAAAACTACATCAAAACAGAGAATATGACCTTAAACATATTTGAAGTCCCATTTAAGCAGGCTGTCATGTATGTTTTGGCCTCTTTCCCCATCTTTGAAAAGGAAAATGACAGCCCTTGTTGCTGCAGGGAGCCAGAGGGCCAGAGGCAGTGAGACAGCTCTGCTCCACAAATTTTAGGAAAGGTGTTTCTTTAGCAGTGAGAATCAGGTGCAAGTTAACATATACAGAAATGTCTTTCCTTAGCTATGATTTGTGTAAGCCATTTAGGAATAAGAGTCAAAAATGTGATAGCAGCTATCCACTACGGAACTAGCTCTGTGGATTAAAGTACACATTGACTGTTCCAGCCCAAGGCATCTTTTAATAGGGAGAATAAAACTATTTTAAACAGTTTAAAAAGTGTGTGGTCATAGTGACAAGCTATTTTGAGATTTGATACTGCAATTTAATTCTTATTGGAAATAGGGTTCTTAGCTTATGAATGGCAATGTAGAATAAAATCCATCATCCTTATGAACTGATCATTTGTGTTCACACCTTCTACTCACATCCTTTAAAACAAGTAAGGATGAGAAATCTGTGACAAAGGGCTAGACAGAGCCTGCACATTCATCCCATAGGTTCTTCAATTGCAGCGTTTTGTTGATATGGGGATGCTGTTTCTAGCTAATGCTAAAGCATGTGAGTGGTAGAGAAGTGCAGTTGCAGATAAGGGCATGGAGCAGGATCAAAACAAACCAAGGACCAGACCATCCAAAGCGACCGTATTTGCTCTTCAGTGTGGCTCAGAAATCATCACAAAGCAGTAGATTCACCCTTTGTTTTGTAAGCAAACATTTTGGACACTCTTTGGCAGCAGCAATAGTGAGTTCTGGTACATGGAGCTCTCTATTCTCCTTTCCTGTGCTGGAGAGAAAGCAGATCATTGAATTGTCTGCTGCTGTCTCAGGACTGCTAACATAACCATAAAATGATGGCAAGTCCAACACTACATATATTTCAGGCACAAGAAGAGGCAGAGGGAAGCCTTGCCTGGCTCCTTGGGCAACACTTATAGTGGTCCAGGAGGCATCATTTCCGCAATCTGTTAAAAATCAGGGAGAAGTCAGGCAGGTTCCACACCAAGCAGCTCTATACACTCTAAGACTACAGTTTCTAGCTAAGTCAATAGAAGCAAGATGAATTGAGACTGTGCCAAGTTTTTTTAACTGATATAATTAAATCAGTTTTAAAATGCGTCTTTAGTTACACTGATGTGTTCAGATCAGATCTTGGCCATCTTCTCCCCCTCACATACTTTCAGCCTGAATCCTCCTTGCCAAAGGGGCAATATGATCAAATCTGCATATTCTAATTTTTCAGAGCTCATAACATGAAAGTCTTTGAGAGTTGGTGGTATTTAGGTGCCCAAGTATCTAAGCTAGTTTAACGCAGTTGAATCTAGGCCAAATAAGTGCTTTTAAGTTTTCCCCTTAAGCTCTTTGGGCTTCAGTTTTCCCACTTCTGAAATCAGAGTTTTGAAATCAAGATTTATGGTGGGAGAAAAATATCAGCTGCCTCTCACACAGAGATCTTTTCTGCTCTCACTAAACTGCCATGAATCTTAATTCTGAGCAAGAGGTTTTGAGATCCTCACAGCTGAGGATCACTGTTTTAGCACCTTCTGCAAGCTGAAGGGAAAAAAAACACACCCTCAGTACTGCCATTTTAAACCAGCCTATAACATTTCCCTAAGAAGTTATTTGGGATGTAAAATTGTATCACACCAAACCATATCAGTCATCTTTTCAGTGAAAAACAAGAAAAGTTTACTATTTAAAGCATAAGTATTAATATTTTAACCAGCACAGTTTCTTGCTTATAGTTTTGTGAATGAACAGTTAAATAATGAAACAAAAAACAAAATGCAAAATATTACGTGCTGGACTAGCTCCATCCTCCGCTTCCCAGCCTAGTGACTATTCCAAATGTTTTTATCAGACATATTTGTTCTACAAAAACGGAACGTAGCTCTGCCTTGAAGTGCACGTACAAGCCACACAAGAGTCAGATCTCAGCTGGGATTTAAATTTTCCAGACTAGTTTTGCCGCATCAATATGAAACACACCATTTTTTGTTTTAACATTCTGCATATTCGATTTATTCAGCTTGCTTAGAATCCTCACTCTCCCCCGACATCCTGGATTTGAGAAATAATCACTTTGTGGGCTTGCAGCACACAGTTTTCTCTCCTTTAAAACACACACAAGATAAGAAAGCTTAAATTTTAAAAATAAAAACAAAGGCAAAGCAGGGGGAGAAGTGAAGGTGTTTCTGCAGGATACTCCCTCAGCTGTAAATATTTATTCTTTGCACAACATATCCACACACATAGAGCAACTGCCTCCTATGTGCCTTTATCACTGCCCTGTGTGCATACACCCGGGTAGACTGGGGGGAGAATCCAGGCTTGGGCACCCAGCAGCAGGAACATGCTGAGACAATGGTAATGAGCTATACAGCAGAATTTGGTTTCAGGTGATCGCCCCCAGGGTATTCACCCAGGGAAAGATCTTGTAACGTGTTGAGCACTCTGGCCCCAATCCAGAAATCATTTATACCCCTGAGGAGTATACATAAGTTAAGCATGCATTTCTGTGCTTTCTTGAATTCAGCTCAGATGCAGTAGTATTACTTTCCAAGAGCTTTTTATTCTGTATCTGATGAGAATGACCTTCACTCATCACAAGTATGTTTATTATTTAGGGTCAGAAAGAGGATCAGACAAGAAGGCTTTCCCTTACTTCTAATTTTCAAGGAAAGGCGTGAGGGGGAAATGCACTTTTCTAGTCTTTAAAACTGAGTAGATTACAAGCAAAGAGAATATAGCTTCTGCACTGCCTATTGCAGCCTGACCTGTCTTGTCACTCATGCATGTGCTTACCCTTGGAAGGTGGAAATATTATGTCTTCATATATGCTGAACTGGAGAAGTTCATTGTTTTAGAAATCTGACTGTAGTGATTGCTATGGATAGAATAATAAAGCCACTTAAAAATTCTTGTGTGCAGCCTTTCCTTTCTCAGTAGGATACATCCACTGTCCAGCACACTGATGCTTAATTGCAATCCACAGAACACTGGAGAGAAGAGGAGAGAGGCCACGTTGCAGTCCCTTGAGTCTTCTCTGTATGGTACAATTAAGTTCCTCCATGCATCTGTCTTATTTCCCTTTCTTATGTCCTTTCCAGGCAAAAACATTTTGTCCTGAGGGATGGTTTTATATTTTGTTTTGTTTTAATTATCTGAAGTACTACATGTAAAAGACATTATTTTACATTGTACAAAATAAATTCTGTTTTATTTATGGCCAGAGAAATGTTTCTGCTGAAGTTAAAAATAAGTCAATTTACCTGCAGGCAATTAAAGTCCTATTTATTTCTGAGTCAGAAATATCATCGGTTGGGATACTAAATCAGTGAATAGAAAACTACATGGCATTGGGCCAGGGAGAGGGACACCCTTAGCAGTCACTTAATGCAACCACAGTAAGAGCTGAACAATCTGACACTCACGCTGTGCTGAACTCAGAGAAAATGCAGCGCTGACCCTCCCTGCTCACTTTTTCATCTTTTTGTTTATGATGGATATATAATTATTATATTTTACTGGAATGCCAGTGGAGGTGGAAGTGCTGTTGCTAATGTAGAGGCTGTAAAACCATCAGAGCAGCTTTAAGCAAATGTTATCTGTTTTACTGAAGAAATCAATTACACACAGATTGCTTAAACTAGTGACAGGCATAGTAAGGAGTAAAATCTGTCAAGCAGAAAAGTTACAGCCATCAACATGTTCAGATTACATCATATATGAATACAACCAGTCAAGAATTTTAGCTTACAAAAATTAAGGAAAAAACAAAAAATAAGAGAAATAACATAAAAAAAAACCCCCAAAACCCCAAAAAAAACCCAAACAGAAACCCCAGGTACTTCTTAAGGTTCATTTCTTTATCTTCTGCAGCTAACGGCTTCATCTTTGTTCCTCTCTCCTTTTGTTGGCATGGAAAAGAATTGGTCAGGACTCTATCTAGAAGACAAGCAGTTTTGAGGGACCTGGGCTTGGATGTTAGGTTAGCTGTTAATGGTCTTTTCAAGCTTTGTATTTGTTAGAAATCTCCCAAGATTATTTGTGCTCTGACATTTCAGGGCATTGCTTTGGTTAAGAAAAAAATTTCATAGTGCAATGGACTCTGCGTTTAATCATATCATCACCTCATTGTTTCTGGATACAAAACAATTTCTTTAAATTCTAAAAGAAAGATTTATAAGATGATATGCATGTTAGTACATAGTAACAATTACAACAAAGCATGAACTGAAATTGCTTGCCACAGAATCATTTATCTTTTATTCACAGGAGAGTGTTTGCCCGTGGTTGTGTTGGATGGGGCCACTTTTCATCCATATTATCATCTTCAAGGAATGGAAGGCTGACATACCTATAACTTGTGAGAGAAAGCGGTGTGTAACTGAGCACTCAAAAGTAGAACTACTAAAAAATTAGCTACTGCTTCTGAAAGTGCTGGCCTTAATGATTCATAAGAGAAAAAAATATGTAGTCAAAACTCCTCTGACAAAAAAAATCCCTAGTCAGTTCTGCCTCTGTCTTGGCTTTTGTACTGTGATACTCAGAGCATTAAACATCTTTGCAGAGAATATCACTGTTCAAAAGGACTGTCAAGACTGTTAATTACTCAGGTGGAGTTAGCATACAGCTCATTAAACCATGTCAAAACTTTCAGTCCTTCTCCACTGTATCAGTCCCTTTAGGGGCTCTCGCATCAGGATAATTTGATTCTTAAAAGTACATTAATTCAGATCATATATTACACCAACAAATTATTCCACTTTCTTTGTAAAACAGGTCTGATCCAAACAGAATCGTTATTGCAACACAGACAGTTCCTGTAATTAATATGTAGTGGGTGTGTCTGGTGCGGGCAAGGAGTGTTTGCAAGCTGATCTTTTGGGTAGCTTTGCTTTAAAGAATGATTATTGGCAGACCTTTGGAAAAAAATCTGTTTCGTGCAGTAGAAATGTAAAAACGTTTTGTTATCCTTATGACAGGTTTGCCACAATTGTACAAAGTATCCATCCACTGCGTGTGTTAAGGTGTTACCTCAATTTTGTTCCACAACTGTGAAAGTTCTGAGAAAATGATCAAAGACCAGGTTCCCCCCACCCCAGCGCATGACTTACCAAAACTTCCTCCCTTCAGCAAGAAAGGATCCTTCAGAGCCACTTTAGGGGGAAAAAAAAAAAAAAAAAAAAAAAAAGAGTTAATATCAATCTTCAGAGGTTGCTTTGTGGTTAAGAAACCTATATCTCTTTATCAGTGGTGTTCCTCACAAACCTAAACCACATTAAATCAGAGCAGAATATCTGAGAACACCTTGAGTCCCAGCCCAGGAGAACCTCCAGATATTTCAATGGCAGTTTGCAACCTGCGCAGGTGTTCAGCAATCAGGATGCCAGTGTCCAAATGTTTCAGAACCTCTGGGTTCAAGTTGTTTCTGAAAAGAATCTCTAAAAACAATTGAAAAAACTACTTAGAAGAAAAGCTCCAAAGTTATCCATGCATAAAATGTTGGTTAGAGTTAGACAAAGTTATCTTCCTTTTTTCTTCATTCAAGCAAAGCATATTTGAGCTGGTGAGTAAACTGCATGAGTCTGATTTTCTTCTGCTGTCCACAAACCAAATTACAAAATTTTGGTTTGAACCCAAGCCACTCGAGTTCACAGTACTATAGAATTCCATATATCCTCCTCCAAAACAATCAGGGTCAATTTACAGTAGTATGAGATTTTCTTTATGAATATAATTGCATTTGGAAGCAGTTTGCGAAAACTTCTTTTTTAATCTGGGAAAAAAAGCATGTATAATTTTTATTACTTCAGAGCGCTGGATGGAAACTAAGGAACCTGACAGTGGAAGAATAGTTTGCTGGAGTAGCTGGCCTAGTTAGTGTAAGACTAGCTTCAAATTTTTGCTCATTATGTTCAGTCGCTCCTATTGATTTTAGCAGAAAATCTTTATGTGAAGTGTCTTGCTAGACCAGCACAAAGTTTACAAGATCTACGACTGAGGAGTAATCATCTACCACTGAGGAAGATCTGTTAAACACATTTCTAAAATGACACTTCTAAAATGGTTTCCAGCTCTTGACGAATGAAAGCCATCATCACTGTTTTAAAGTCTAGTTTGTTGTTTTTAAAATGTGCGCTCCATAGGAGCCAAATACTCATTCTTTTCCTGAATTGCCAAAGAAAAAAATTCAGAACAAAATGTAGAGGACAATTAAACACGCAGAACACTTTCTCCTCCAAAACCATCACATTGGTAGAACTACACTAATCTTCAAATTTATCACACCAGACCTCCAAGTGTGATAATGCATCTTTAAAATATGAACTTTAAGCTAAAATATTAAACATGTGTTTCCTCCTCCTATAGGATAAGTGCTGAAATGTCACACGCTACTGGGGAAAATGACCCATAAGTGTTTTTTTCCCTCCTACTGGAGCAGTTAGTGTGGTGTGCAGTGAACCAAATCAACAATGTGATTCAAGCTGTCTCTGCAGCGTCATGGTGAAAGAAAGGATAAACTATAAAAACTACCCTCCTACAGCTCTTAGTTCTTGCTTCCCACACTTTAACATCTTCTGTCACCCCTGGTGCTGTTACTGACCCATGCTAAGCTAAACTAAAGGATGATAAGTTTGCTGCCTTTGCCCTTGTCCTAAGGGGCTGCACATTATCCTATCAAGCATCAGAAGCCATTTCTGCAGGATATTTGTCAACCTACGAAGTCCTTTTAGAACAAATGAAATGGGCAGCGAATTACAAAAATGTCATTCTCTAAAGGAAATGGATGAAGGCTTTTGTTCTCCAGTAATAAATAGATGCCATAGGCTTATAACGCTATTTTTGTATTACATTTGACAGGGTTACTATTTCCAGTTCATTAAGGAAACAGCTTGAAAACTGTTTTTTCATATGCTTTTAAAAATAATGTTATCCCAGTAATAAATATAAGCAATAACTCACATAACGTTAACTTCAACAACAGGATTCATTTCAAGGTACCTGTATTAGGGATTACTGCATATATAATGATAAGTTTTAAATATATATTTTTCCAGCATATATATATTCTTATTCAGTTAACAGGTGATGATCATATAAAAAATAATGCCTGTCCCCAATTCTTAAAACATTTTAAGATTGTTTTTAATTTTATCCTTTAGTAGACCAATTTTCTTGTGCTTGATGGTCTTATGGAACCTCATGATATATATACTATAGGCTAAGGTCAAGCAAAGGAATAATAACTCACTTCCTTAAATGAATGCTTCAAAGTAAATCTTCTATGTTTAATAGCAGTAAACAGAGGTCATGATGACACTCTCCCAGGCTTGAGAATAAAGTCTGTGTGCTAATATGCTCCAAGAATTACAGCTGCATCTCTCGGTGACAAAATATTTGCTAAAGGGTGTCCCCAACAAAATGTTTTACAGTGCTATGAGTGTCATATATTTAAATTTCTACAAAAAGTTGAACTAAGACACGCATGTAAAAATACTTGTAATGATACTTTGTTGCTTTCTTTTGCCATTAAATATTGTGTTGAAATGCTTCATAGAGAATATTTAACTATTCTGGCACACAGAAAGTTCTTTCTGAAGATGCTAACTGACTGGAAAATTAAATGATATGTGATACATTCACAGTAATGAAGTTAGCTGCTATGTCAGTCATAATATTTAATATGGAATGCGTATTTCTCTCACCATCCACTAATCAATTATTAAGGGAACATTTTGTTTATATAAAAGTGCTATAATATTTCTTATGTTTACATCTTATTTTGCCTACAGAATAGTCTTTCAACTACTGTATTGCTGGCACTAGTTATTGTTGATTAGAAGTGAACATTTTGTTAATAAGAAAAGCTCAAAATTGATTTTGCAGGAAGACAAATCAGTAAACCAGGCCATTAACTGGTCCCCTGCTTTGTAACTATTTCACTAATTCCAGGCTAATTATATTCAGATCTTTATTAGTTAGATCTTTTCACAAACTAAGCTGGACCTGGACCAAATGTAGGCTGAACAGTGAAGAATATATTGATAAATGCACTCTCGTTGTAGTGTATTTTTCAAGACACACACCGGCGCACATTTCAGATTAGACTCTGTCCCTTAGTTATCATTAGTCAGGCAGAGACAACTAAATTTTACAATAAATAGCTCCCAGCAGTCCAGTACATTCCCTTTCTCCCCCTACACAGCAGAGCTGCATTCTTTCATGCATGCCCTCCTACCCTTAGGTGAGCTCAGGCTCTGAGACTTGGAGTAGCTGGACCCTGCCAAGGTGTATGTCTAGGTGGGGGCTGGTGTAGTTCTGCTCTCCCTTTAGTTGAGGCAGCTGCATTTATTCCTGGTTTTAGGCTGAATTGCTGAATTTCTTCTGCTAAAATAGAAATGACAGAGGGTTTATCAAAGTGATGAAATAATTAACTAGAAAGGAAAGTTTGATGTGATGCTTCCAAAATGCTTAGCTTTTAGCTCCTTCAATGAGAGTCTTGGAAAAGAAGATTAGAATTACAAAATGTTACTGTAATGGAAGGGGATACTGTGGTGGAAGTCCTTCACCTAAGGAAAGCAGGTCCAGTATTAAATTTCTTTCTCTGCCTAATTGATAAAGTGAACAATTTCTCTCCCTCTATGGTTCATCAGTAGAAAGGGGGATGTCACCAGTCAAAAGAAAATAACTTATCCCTATAGCAATGGCATTTTCTTGGGACACTGGAGATTGCTTGTTCAAAGCCATGCAGAAAGACCAGAGAACAGACCCATGCGTCCCATGAGCTAGATGCATGGTGTCACCATGGGGCTTACTAAGTAACGGAAGGATCATCAACTCTGGTAGGGCTAGGTAGCAAACAGGGACTTTTGTTTCTCATGCTGTATTGCATATCAAGATCAAACCAAACTACCAAACAAAGTGTTGTGATTAACCCCTAACATGGTTTGATCTGGGGAGAAAAATATCTTTTCTTCCCCATTATCATTCTTCCCCAAAGTGAAAGCCCTATGAAACCATGTTCCAAGGGGATTTTTATTGTTCCCGCATTTTTGGGGGCAAAGCTTCTTTTAGAGTTAATAAAAGCTCCACACAGGCTTGCAAGAGCCTGTTAACTTCAGACAAAGGTTAAAACTTTCAGAATATGTTTCTGAATTATCTTATGAAGGACATTATGTTGTGTTAAAGGTCATTAGCAGTGTTGAGATCAGAATTTCAGGATGCCTGGATCTGATTTTCTTGATGAAATAATTAACTTTGGCAGCTTGTATGGATTTCAGGGTAGATGCCAGCCCTCTTCACCTGTGAAAGCCAGGCCCACCTACTGGGATTTAGATGCCAAAAAGTAATTTTAGCAGCTAACTTTAATACACCAGTTTTGAAAAAATCTTTGGTTTTTGATTTTTTAGCATTCATCACTTCCTGCTCTAGAGAGCTTGGGGATATTACTGTCGAGCAGCTGCTGCATTTCACTCCAGGCATGTATAAAGTGATCACCCTACAGTTTTTCATACCAATTTGTTAGGTTTGCATAGCACTCTAGCATCCCATAGATGAAAGTGACTGTATCGTGATTAGATTATTATTACAGTGAAACCTGCACTAACAGGCACAAGCTAACTTTAATCACCTGTCCTAACACCCAGTAAAATTTTGGCCTCTGTGAAAGTTATCTTCTATTAGTTACACTGTATTATGTGACTACCTGTTATAATGGCCAAAATAATACCAGACCCTTTTTGTGGCTGCTAAGTTTTTACTTTTGATAGTGCATAAACCCATGAAAAGATTCAGGAACAGGAAAAGACCATCTGGTGCAACACACTCTCCTTTGCAAGCACTCGCAGTGCAGCTTTTCTGAAAGTGGAGGCAAGCCTGAATTCTTTACAAGGAAAGTTTAATATGAACTCCACTAGGAAAACACCCTGAATAGTAAACATGAACAGCCATTTTAAGAGATATACTTATTTTACTCTGCCTATCTTATAGTTTCTATTACAATGAGTCTTAAAATGCTAGCTGTAATCCCAGAGTCAGCCTCAGCTCTTAGGAAAGCTCTTTCATATATACTGCCTGAATTACAGTATGTGGTGTGTGTCTCACAACCAGCTGCTCATGTGGCCCTTTGATGGGCAGCCAGTCATGCTCTTGCATGGTAAAGGAGCTCTTGCAGCAGGTAAAAATCCATGATTTGGTGAGTTTAAACTAAAGAGTACACTCTTACCTACCCATGCACTGTGGTCACACTAATAAGGGTTAGACTTATGACTGGGTCCTGTGGTTTTTCTCGCTTTACGTATAAACCCACAGTGCAGTTTCTCCACATCACTAAATAAAAAAGTCCAGTTGCTGCAAATGCACATGCATAGTCCCACACAGTGTTTTTATACAGAACAGGCAGGGGTGACTAAAAACTGGACATGTACAGTAACTGTTGAGATGACTGTAACTAAAGGACAAGGGGTAATGGGTCCAAACTTAAACAAGGGAAGTTCAGGTTAGAGATAAGGAAGAAGTTCTTTACTGTGAGGGTTGTGAGGCACTGGAACTGGTTGCCCAAAGAAGTGGCAAATGCCCCATCCCTGGCAGTGTTCAAGGCCAGGTTCTACAGAAACTTGGGTGACATGGTCTAGTGTGAGTTGTCCCTGTCCATGGCAGGAGAGTTGGAACTAGATGATATTAAGGTCCTTTCCAACCCAAGCCATTCTATGATTATATGATTCTATGAATAAGTTCATCAGTTATTTTTCTAAAGGTCATAGGTAATGCAGAATAGCTGGTATCATTTGTAATTAAAAGTGTAACAGAAATCAAGTGTCAAGAATTTAGCGGCAAAAAAAATATCCATGAAACCAGTAAAAAACTCCCATATTAAGTCATGGTTAATTTTCTGAAACCTTAATAATAATGGCAATAATACTAATGAATTTTCAGTCATGTTTTGTCTTCAGGTGTAAGGATTTCAATATGCTTGAGAAACACTAAATAGCTGAGAAGTACAAGTCCTGCAGACAAACAAATTAAGGCCTAGACTGCAAGCCAAACTAAGGAGTAGAACTCAGAAGTCCCACTTCAGTCCCATACAGTGACTACTGCACAGTTTTCCTTAAACTAGAGTAACGCATTCCCCTGCAAACAGCATCTCAAAAATGAAAAGGATTAGATTATGGTACTGGTTTACTTGAAGAGCAAAATATTTTTGTACACTCAAGAGCATCTGTGAACATCTTTATCATGGCTGAGGTTATGAGACTTCATGACTTGTCTGGCAAAAGGGGTAAAACAAATTAATTTGTATCACTTCAGCAAGCAAGTAGAAGAATGTTTTTCTTGGCTACTGATTCATGTATGCTGCAGCAGTGTGACATATATAAAAGTGAGAGATTTTTCCTCCCTCCCAAATCCTCTCACATCTCTAGATTACCAGAGGGTAATGACTATGCCACGAAATCAAGGTCAGTTCTCATCAATTTCAATGCACATTTTTACAAAAGTGAAGCTGGTCCAAGAACTGCAGTTTTCATTTACCAAAACATCTAAAAAGAACGAATATTTTGAGGAACCTGTGAATTCCCTGCATTATTTTCAGCATAAAATGAAACTTGACTAAAAGCGAGCATTTCACAACACTTGTCACATGAACCCAAAAGTGCAACTTTAATTCTACCAGACAAGGGGGAAACATCTACCACCTCACAGAATGTGTAACTGAAAGAAATGGACATTAGTCCAAGGATGTCACTTACAGACTCAGTAGGTGAAAATATACTGACATTTGATAATCCAAATCTGGTTTTATACATGGCTTTATCAGTGGCAGAAAATTAGAGGAAAAAACAATTAGAGAAAACCCATTGCACTAGAGAAAGTATTTATGTTCAGTTGTGTTCCCTTAACATCATCACACATTGTTTTTCTCACAGTAACTCAATGCCACAGGGCTGTTGGCATAGAAAGGTCTCAGTTTAATCAGCACAAAACATCCAAACAAGTCTTAATCATATACATTACATGAGATAAATATTTACAAAATTAATATTGATGCCGCCTATGCGAGCAAGCAAACCTGCCAATGTGGGTTGAACGTAACATTTTAATAATAATAAAAAATGCTCTAAAGCAGGCACATAACTGAACCCCTGACCTCACTACCAGAACCAAGTACTTCAGTGTCCTGTTTTTCCCTGGTGGTGTGCTCCTTAAACACATTGAACAAAGTTGCCTTCTTTTTAGTGAAGGAAATTGGGACTAATTTCTTAAAAACTTGGTTTTCCCATGCTCAGTGTTTGCTGAGTTGCCTTAAAAACATATAGTGATAAAAAAAAGTGTTCTTCCCAATCATATTTCAGAACAACATAATTCCTATTTATGCTTTTTTCATTGCTTTATCCTTATTTTGCATATATGAATAACAAGGTGAAACCAAAGCAGAAATCCATCTAGTCAGGATCATGAATAGTTTGAATTCTTCCCAGAAGCTCGTACAGTGGCTCACCCACCTTTACCAGGAGAAACCAAACACAGACTGTTGACAAAAGAATCATACTAATGGATATAGGAATGATTCAGAGACCAGGAAGTATTACATTTCTTGAAGCATAGTGAATGTACTAGAATTGACAAGGAACAGAGACCTCCAGGCATAGAGTACATCCACACAAATGGTTTAGTTCAGAGCAGGAGTATGCTTTTGAACTGAATCTCCTATCTTCTCCACTTGACTGTGCTTCAGTTTACATCATGGAGCAGACTAAGAATATCTGTGCTGGTTTCCAGGTAAGTTGACAGCACACACCTATCTGCTCCAACTCTTGCAGGATGTTTGATTCACAAGAGCAGAGAAGTAGCACATAGGAAAACTTTGCAGGGTATACGCTGCAGAAAACCAGGTCTTCATCATCAAAAGCTTCACTCTACAGATCTGTTCTTACTGGGCTACACAACTTGCTGATGGCAACATAGCTGCTTTGAGCCACAGTGTATCCTGCTGCTTATTTACTACCCTGATGTGCTTTTAACCCCTTGAAAATATATGCAGAAGGATATGCAGGGAAAGAGCTGACAGAATAAGTCAAATAGATTCAAAGGAAAATTAATCATAAGTTTCAACTCATTATCCTCTTTATTTTTAAACTACAAAATTGTTAAAACATTTTATTTTAATACTCACCTAGAGCCAACATTACAGAAATTGAATAAATGAGCAGAAAATGAAAGGTGAATGGCTATGAGATCTACAGTAGCACAACCACTTTTCCGCATTGTTTTTCCCATCTGCTCTCTCTTCTGCTAATGTCTTTTCACCAAATGGTATCTCTCCAAACTAGATGGGCTTTGGGTCAATGCTGTTGTAACCTTCACACCTATGAAGTGGCTGTAAGCCTTTGGGAAAGAACCCACTGTCTGCAAGATCCCATTTCTTCTGTCTGGCCCAGTTAATTAATCAACATTCATTCTATATAAAACTAGTTTGTTTAACCCACCCATGCTATTCTGCACACCTAATTTAACCACTTCAAGATTCTCCTCTACACTGCAGAAAGCAAGCAGTGCATGGCAGTGGGTAGCTCTCAGTCAAAACTGAATGAGTTGCCATGGGACACATTTCCACAGAGATAAAAATGAAGAAATATGACTTTTTTTTTTTTGTCCCAGACACACACTGTTCAGTGTAAAAGAAATGACATATATGCTAGCATTGATTTTTCATACCAGCCTAGCATGATAGATAACAACTCCAATTAATTTTAATGGGCCTAAACTAATTTACACAGGACTAAATTTGGCCCATAAGAACTATATTAAACACGACCTTAAAATAATTAAGTCAGAATACATAAAATAATATGTTTGTACTTCAAACTGGTATTTTAGTGCTCATCCCATTAAAAAGTTCATGGAACCATTAAAACCTGTTTATTAATATCAAACAATAGCACATAAGCTTTTAAACTGAGGAAAAATCAGCAAACATTAAAATTACTTCCAACTACCAATGAGCTGTCAGGTCATTTTCTATAGCAAAGAATGAGCGATGACCCTGTCACCCTGAAAAGAACTACTTTGAATCTGCCTAAAACCATTTCAGGACTCCCTTGTGTGTATTGTACTTACAGAACCCTAACTCTCTCCATCTCCAAACACCTCTCCCTACACACCCAGTCTTCAGACCATCCTCCCAATCTGCCTGTAATACTGTCATTTGTTCAGGCTTGCCAACAACATGCACTTATGTAATTTGAAGGGAAAGAGGGAAAAGAGATGGCTGCTCCTGATGCAGAACAGCATTTTTTCCCCCTTTCTAGTGGATGGGTAATAAAAGCCTTCTGAAAACAGTATAGCAGCCTAAGTGAATAATGCATCCAAGCAATACACTGTGCTAAAAAAAATGGGGGTGAATTTGTGACGGCAAGTTAGAAAGGGTTAGGTTTTTGGTTTTTTTTAGGGAATATTAACAGCATGTAAATTAAACATGCCTCTTATGTAAGTGTGCATATCTGTGATGCATGTATGCATTTTACATGTATCAGTATATGTTGACATGCAGACTGACTGGCAGGTTTTCCTGATCCATTACTATTCTGCATTCATAATCACATGCAAATATATCATAAAATAACATACCCAAATATCAAAATTAGTGCCTACACACACACACTTACACATGCACATACAACACTGCAACACTGTATATGGATATAGCCCTGCAAATATGCTGCAGGATTCACAGCGAACCACACAGTGCTAGCATTATGAAAAGCAGCAGAAGCTGGCCCAGCTCTTCTTCCAGGAAAGTCTGTGGTAACAACCTCACTGAACTCCAAGGGAGCAGAGCATACCAGGATATCTAACGAGGCATCCTGATCACATAAGGACAGCTTACCCATAAAGCGTATATATGCATAAACTATGTACTTATTTCATGCCAGAGGAATGCGCATCTGCATATAGCTACATAAATCTTAAGCACAGAAAATATATGCTAAGGCTATAAAAATTGGCATGCTAGAACTTGATGGGATGCTTACATTATAGCAGATGAGGTGGGTATTGTCAGAGCTTTTGTGTGCTTTTGGCTCTACTACAGGCAAAAGAGTGACTGAGCTTCTCTCTCTAGTTTTGTTTTTTATCTAAACAGGGTGCTGGGATGAGTACTGAACCTCCACCAAAGTGTGGAAAAAAAACCCTCTTCAATCAACAAGTTCAGTATTTTCACAATTTTCATGTCATTGTGGGTGATAAAATATACACAGTGTTCGCTTTGGATCTGTAAAAGGCTTTCCCCCCTGCTACAGCTCTAAAGCTTATTTTACATTTTAATACTTCAGACAGTAGCTTGTCCAGCTTCTTTTCATCTTTACCTTTTCCCCCTCTTCTTTCTTTCTCCCTTTTTACAGCATTGTATTACATGAAATTCAGCCCTTATTTGGCAGGATTTTATGCAGTCTGTGGTGAGAGCTGAATTCTGAAAATGTTCAGGAAACGCTGGCTAAGTGGGGAAATTTATTTGCCTGAGCCAGAGATAACATCTTTCTTAGACTTCTCTGTAAAACACTGGCACTTGTCAAGCAGAATTCTCTTCTTCCCCCTTTCCCTCACCCCCGTAAATACACACGTGCATGCTTATTAAGGATGCAGCAAAACTTAGCTGACACTATAAGCTGGAGTTTTTATTCATTCTGTATCTACACCTGGTAGAAAGAAGAAAGGAAGAAATCAGAGGTGTTTCAAGAAACCCACATTTTTTTTTTTTTCTGTCTCTTTCCAGAACACTCAGCCCTTCTCATCCTCATTTTTTAAAACAAATGATCTATGCTTCCTATGCCAGCCAGGCTTTCACATTTTTCATCATTAGAAAATACATCTGTAAAGCAAAGTCAAAATTTTGGCATTTATTTTTATGGTCACAGGGTAATGTTTTTCATGTAACATAATGTAAAACATAAACAGTGAGGGTGAAGCAATCATTTCTCATCTAGGGGACAAGACAAAAATTGAAGAGTAACAGCTTACTCTGATTCAGAGCTCTCCCTGCACAGCTGTGTGTTACGCATTTTGGGGAGGACAGCTGGGGGCAGAGCAGGTGATTTGGCAAAATCATTTGGAGGTGGCAAACAGCGAGGCTGAGGACAAAATTAAAGGCTCGAGTCTATAAGGAGAGAAGTTTAATGCCTGAGTGCTCGTTTTGAACTGTGACCTAAGGTTTGGCTGGGCACTAACCACAGCATGCCTCATCAGCTCCTGTCACGGGTACCCCGGGGTATACCTCCAGCAGGGAGCCAGCTCCAGAGCCACATCCTCAACCAGCAGCTTGCTCACACACTACTGAGACCCTGCAGAGAAATCAGCATGCAACCCAAGAAAGCATCCTTTCCTCTGGAATAAAAATTAATATTACTTGTCATATTTCATGTCTGAGCTCTTTTCATGCTTTATCCTCTGTAATGAGGGCTAAATTACCAATATTAGTAGATTTTCATGGCTAGCACAGAAAGAGCTGTTACCAGAATAAATGTTTGCATTGCTTCTGTTGGACACAGGCTTTGCTAATGCAGCTTTGCTAATTATTTCTAAATAGGCAATAATCTGCATCCCCTAGTGCTGGGTAGTGGATTGGCCACGTACCTGCTATTTCCCTTATTTACATGTTTTACAACTTTATCAACTACACTAATTACACTCTGAACACTGTTTAAAATTTTCTGTTAATAGAGATACAATGATGCACCAGAGGATGTGTATTTATGCCATAATTACGCCTCTGTTCCTGCGATGCAGTCTCCAATTAGCTGTCGACGGTGGCACAAGCAGCTGCCTGATATTCTAAAGCAGTGAAACATCTGCACGGCGGATGATACGCTCACATGGATTTTTTTTTTTAAGCCTAGAAATTTACACCCAAGGGAGTGCAGACAAATAGGAGCCTGTCATGTGTAGGGATGATTAGAAATCCTCACCATGGCAACATTGGAGCAGCCATGTCATAGAGTGAGGGGACACATGTCTAGATGAAGGCGCTAAAAACATTTGCCTTTTTTTTCTTTTTTTTTTGCTCCAGCATTCCCAACTTCCCTCCCTCCCCCTCTCCTTTTCATATTCTTCTCTTTGCATCTAAAGCCAACCAAAACAGCAGGTGAAAAGGCCAAAATCTGCAGCCCATGCAAGGAATATGACACAGTAGATTTAGTGTCAGGAAAACAGCGAGCAATCAGAGGATGCTGCCAGGCATCCACTGGATATTTTCTTTCAGGTGGGGGAGGGAGAAGGTGGAAAAATAAAGGAGAAAAAAAAATATGGGCATCATTTAGAATAAAGCTCTGATGTCTTGATCCTAGAATGACATTTAATAGATAACTTCCATTTAACCCTCATTAACAATTTTTCTCTGACTAGTTGACCAGCCAGCATGTACTGATGAGACGGGGAGGGGGGGAAAGAAAGGTGGAAGCTAAGTATAAGCCTCTGTTCCCAGCATAGCATTTCAGCATTGAAAGATTGTATGTATAGAAAGTGTAACAGCTGACAGACTCACTGTATTCTCATCTTTATACCAAAGATCTTAATTGTACAGATGAGGACATTAATTTTATCAGGCTCCTTCTGGGCCATTGCTGTTTGCAAGGTAATATCAATTTCATATAATAAAATCATTATAATTAGTCAAGGGTATCATTCCAGAATACAGGCTTGCCTGAATTGCAGGGAGGTGGCATTGGTTTGCATCCAAACCTCTGGTTCTTACCCCATATACCTGCCCTTTCTGTGCCTGGTCAAATAGATATTTCCATCAACATGTGGTGGAAAAGGCTCCAGAGCAGTCCAGAAATCTTGCAAAGCCAGCTCATTTTATAAGGTTTCCTTTGTTCCTTTGGATGAAGAATTTGAGAGAGCAGCTGCACTTGCCTGAAAAGGGCTTATGTGAATAAACATTTTATTTCTAAACCACTGGCTAACTTCTATGCTATCTAAAATATTTAGCAAGACCTTTATGTTAAACACAAATTCATGATTCTTTACAGAATATGCTTATTAGTGCCCAGGGGTCTAATTGATGTCCTAAAAAAATAAAAAGAATCAGTGTAGGGCAGATAGCTTGTACAAATTGAGTTACAGTGATGTGGAGTACTTCTGAAACACGTCATCTCAAGAGTGAAAGTCCCAACTATACCCTCAAAGGCTGCCACACCTACAGACACACCACAGACTTCAGTATCAGCTTTTGCTCTGAGTTTTTCTCTCTGTGCCTTAGAAATCAGGCCCCTCGTACTACTTCTAATTAAATTCCAAGCAAAATAAGTGAATTAATCAGCATTTACTGACTTCAGAGCATATGCTCCAAATACCTTGCGAATGAGTAACTAAAACATTTTCAGAAGGTAACGAGGAAGTTTCCCAGTGTAATTATTGAGCTGATGGCAGAGAAGCTCTGCTGGTGTTACAGGGTACCTATGTCACCATATCATGTGCATAAATTTCACTTATTATGCATTGCGCATACCCTGGTTTGCTCAGTTCTCATACAGGAGAGTATGATATTGAAGAGCCACTATGTGTCAGTGCAAGGACAGAGTTTATCTGATAAACAAGTCATTTTTGGAAACTGCAGATGCTCCTACTGTGAAGCATTAAACGTGGCCCCTCTTAGATACACAAAATGGGGTTCTGGTCAACTGAGCACAGGCTGATAAGCTCTGCACAGCTCTGAATGCTGTTTGCCCACATACTAATGTTAAACAAAAGAACTGCAGACTGCAGAGAAAGCATGCGGGTCAGACAACTAAATTGCTTAAACCCTTAGGCAGCCTTCTGAAAAGAAAAGGCATGAAAGAAGCTGATATGAGCTTTTATGCAGAATTGTTCTGTTTATTATCCCTGTTAAGAAAATGATGGCAAGGATCTTGTTAAACCGTATATTCCCAAACAAGACAAGAGGACAGCCACCTACTAAACAAGATACAATATGCCATTGGTCATTACATGATCAGCCATATATATATTTTACATTATTTTTCAGATTATGAATATAATAAAAAGGCAATAATACAGCTGTACAGATAATAACAAATGCTGTTAAATTGCATTTTTTGCATTAAGTCATCTGATTTGTCATTGGAAGTTTGCAGGTAAAAACAGTCTGTCATTGTAGAAATCTATTTCATGTTAAAATTTCACAATCTTGTATTAAAACTTTGTTAGAGTACAATTGTTACAACTCTATTCAGCTACATTATGGAACAACTTAATAATAAATATATGACAAAGCATATCACTATGATATGATTTAAACTTGCCTTGGATGAAACAGTGATATTATTTTATTACAAGATTTCTCCTATTGCTAGAACAATAAAATATTAAAAAATAACACTTTTCTTGAAAAACAGAGGGGGTGGAAAGTGTACATGTCAGAAAGGAATCTGTGCTTTCTTTAAAGCCTGCTTGGTTTGCTAACCCATACATCATAGTAGAGACTTCAACTTCCATTGCAGTGGGTTTCTTTCTTCATCTTTCTTACACAAGGACATACACATGCACACATGCACATACATGGCACAGATGAAGTGGAGTACCTAAGGCCTGAGATGATGAACTCTACCTATTGGTAGATAAGCCACTGGCAAAGCTAAAGTGTAGACAGGCTGCATTCAAAATCCTTGTTGCCGGTGTAAAGCAGAGACTGTGAATAGCCTGTTTCTCAGGAAAACCAGAAGAATATTTCACACTCTGAGACTCACAAGAGCAGCAAACTTAAGCCGTCTGTTTTTTTATTAAAAACGTATATAAATTGTTACAGGCTTCCATTGTGATCTTTCTGACATATGCCTCATCTGATTACACATGAAAACCATTCCTACAGAGGCATTGCAAGAACACACTGCAATTATCAATTTGAATATATATGCACAATACCACTCAGCATTAATGCTTGGTGGACTGATAACTGATGCTTCACAAATAAAATAAACAAATTTATTACAAGAAGTAGTGTAGCCCTGGTCATCAGGAGAACAGCTTCACACCTGGAACAACTTTTATTCATGCATTTTTCTGCAGTCCTGTTACAACCTAGAACCTATATGGAGTCAAGAGCTCACTTTGGTCCTTAAAAGATTGTGTCTCTCAATGAAATCCAGGATGAATTCCAGAATTTTCATCCTTTTTCATAGCACATGAGTGCTGGAGTAGGGTGCACAGCAGACAAGTACAAACAAGTAGGAGCCTTCAATGAGACACAGGAGATGTCACAGCTTAGTAGTGTAGAAGAAGCAAGATCATCCCAACGGTCAGAAAAGGGTCACTGAATGGAGACAGAGGGTGAGCCACTTCCATACTTCTCAGGTGGAGGGAGGTAAAGTACTGCATAAATATATATTAAAAAAAAGAAGAAAGAAAAAAGGAGGTAGTGCAAATAGTATGTCCTGGATTGGTTTAACTTCTACATCCAGAAAGCAAACCCCACCCATCAAATCAGATGTTGTCTGTCTCAGTGAAAGAGACAAAAGGTGGAATGTTGCTTTTTAAGATATCTTACCTGGCACTCACCATCTCAGTGTGAGATTCCCCCTGCTATGTGTGATGCATAGATCCTCAATAATATTGATTCTTTCAATTTGGTGAATGGGGGAATTATTTAGCTGTGCCAAAGGGGTCTGTTTCCCCCTGCCTGAATAGATTAAAGTGCATATTGAACAGAATACTTCACTCAACAATACTTTTTGTTTTGCATGCTTAAACTTATAAATTTAACAGCATTGAAAACATCACTGCAAAATATAAAATTGAGAGGTTTTATTTTGAAAAGCATCTAATTAGGCATCATAACATCAATATTTCTCATTGTCTCACAGGGCTTTTCGATCTGAACATTTACATATTTCAAATAATCTTGGTCAACTTAAAGCAGCCTGAGAAGTGGTAAGAGACAGCTTGCTTTTATCCAGCACCCTTGTACAATGAAGTAAGGAAGTGTAGCTGTCAATATGTTCAAAATGAGAAGCAAGATCAGAGAGATCAAGGCTCTCTCTGCATTGTAGTTTAGGTTGCTGGGCCAGAGAGCAAGTTATATCCTTGGACTCCTGATCCCCAACCTGTCACCTGCATTATGGATTAATCTTGCACCTAAAGTTTCTAGGTGCTAAGAGAGTTTTGATTCAAGCCTGAGCTATTGTGGATGTGCCCTAAGTCATCTCAACTCACATAGGCAGGAGGAATGGAGCCCTTTGCCTATATTTACCTCAGCACACACACATAGAAAATTCATACTTGGTGTACCTAGTCTTATGCTACTACTTTTTGCTAATGCTTAACACTTCTAGCTCAAGTAGGTTTTATGGAGTTTTGTATATAGGTTCTATTCCTTCCACAAGCAGAGCTTTTCATATTGATTATGTAATCCCTATAGGTGGAAAGTAGGTGTTCTTAGAAGCACTTTATTTCACAGTTTTGACTATTTTGAGATTTTAGCTGCTGGTAAGCCTGTCTCCTCCCTATCTTTGTAGTTCAGTAACTAGTAAGGAATGAATTCAGCTAAGAAAAGTGGACAATACCAATAGGATCTGAGCACTATATATACCTCCTGTTGTTGCAGATTTATTGCAGAATAAATAGCCTGATACAATCTGAAAGGTGTTCATAGCCACAGCATCTGGTACCGAACTGTCAGAATTAGTCCTACCTATAAATGACAGAGTACATGTACACTGCCTTTAGATTCAATTTATTCTTAACAGTAGGTGGTTTCATAATTCATTTGAAGAAAAATTATATACAGCTAACAGCCTTTTTCTTAGACTAAGACTTTTCTTGATATTATTTGTTGGGTAGAAAAGAACAAAAAAAGGACAAGCTTTATGAATGTCTATTTTACTTTATTCTTCCCTTTTGTCTTTCTTTCTCTTGGGGCATAATCCAGTAAAATGCTGAACATCCTTGATATGTAATGTTTCCTGTGGGATTTACACCTTTCTGTTTCATGAGCACTACTTACTTCGACAGACACAGACTTTATCATCCTGCAGAATAATATGTAATTTGTTGGATTCTGCAAATTTAGAGGTTCGTTTGGATGCAATGTACTCCAGTGTGTTTCGGAATGTATGAAACATTCTGTGAATTTCAATGATAGTGCTGTGAATTAACAAATCTACAGGAAATATTTTTTTCTTTTTTTTAAGCCAGATACAGCCTATCCATTACTGGATCATATGAACTTTATCCCTCTAGCATGCCTGCTCAGAAGAAAGCCTTGCGTAGTAATTCCCACATGGTGAAGAATTGTTTTTGTATTTCAGTTAAGGTCTGAAATTGGGAAATTTCTCTTTCACACCTCAATTTCTGTGTAGCTTGCACTATTATGCTCAGCTGTATTATAGAGCAAGAAGCCTTTAAAATATGTAAATTTCCAGATGAATTTCTGAACAGGGAATGGTCGTACAGACTCAACACATTCCAAAACCAGAGAATGTCAAAAGAAAGGAAACAGATCAAAACACTGGTTTTGACATTACTTTCAATTAAAGCTGCATCTGTGAGGTCCACATACGCTTGGTGAATTCTTAAGGAAAGAAAAGACATGAAGGAATTATTTTATAGTGGATGGTGGAGGAATACCAAGTAAAAGGCAAGCACTATTACAGTGCATTACAAGCCCCTCTGGTACTGATTTCAGAAGATCAAATTTACTGTCTCAATCTCAAAATTATGCTATTCTGAAAGGAAAATCTGATGTCCCAAATTTTAGAAAAAAAATCAGAAATCTTATAAATTAGGTGAAACAGAATGTTGCCTATATTCTTATTACACCTCAGAGCCTCATTGTTTTTAATAGTGAGTCAATAAATTTATTAGTTGATGGAGATTCTATTATTTCTTGTAGGATATTCCATGTCAACTCCAGATTTTAAATACCTTTTTTTCCTAAAGGAAAACTGAGTGTCTACACAACTGTACATTTATGCGAAAATCTCTCTCAATACTCCATGCAAATAATGCATTTTAGCATTCGAATAAGCATTTAGGATTTTAAGCAGAAGTTTACACATAAGTGTCTGACATGTATTCCTTTATATATAGCTAGTATTAAAGAAGCTTATCATCTTGAGTTAAAGACTATGAAAACAATACTAAAAGTAAGAAGAAAACAAGTCTTATGGGCAGAAAAGAGAGCAAACAAGAATATGTAGAAGTTAGTCTCTCTCAAAAATAAAACACTTTCAACAGAAAAAAAAAAAAGCAACAACAAAAAAAGCCCCCACAGCAAACCAACTTTTAGCATCCAAACCAAAAGCTTATTTATTTCTGCATGATTTCACATTTTTGACACCTCCTGAGCCTTGAAGCAGCATATTTTTCCACTTTGAGGTGTTTGGTGAGACATTTTTCTGGGGGTCTGCCCTGCTTGGCACAAAATTTGCATGCGCCATTGGTGCAGTATACACCATCCTTGCCAAATGAGGCTAAGAGCACCGGTTCACGTGAGTGGCAGGAACTATCCTGGTTGGCTGCAAGATCACCTTGCCAACAAATTTGACCTGACACCTCCAACCAGAGTTGATATATGTGCAGTAGTTACTCAGGCTAAAATCCTGATCAATATGTCAGATTTTAAAAGTGATTGCAACAAAGTAGAACTGGGATTATGAGGCACCTGCATTCACAGAGATTGTGGAAAGACAAGTCCCAGACACTTGTATTTTACATGTCACACCTGATGACATGATGAAAGGTCTGAGCATAGGGCCCACACTTCCGCATCCAGTTTAGCTGTGACCTATTGAGAAGACCAAAAATGTACAATATGCATAAAATGCAGGCTAATAATGCATACAAACACACACAGACAGAGGCTTCAGCTACCCAGAACACCAACACTTTTTGAAAACCACATGAACTTCCCAAACTGCACCATAAACATCCATTAACATGATAATACCCATTAATCCAGCCAAACACAACTCATTTGTCATCTTTCTGTTGCAAACCATCTGTGAGCGTGTAAGAAGGGGAAGGGGGGGAAATTCACAGTGCTATCTGTCGGGGGATTAGCTTCACAAGAAGGACTGATTTTAAGTAAGTCTGTGGTAGGAAAAGGCTCATTTGTTTCCATTTATTGAAGGACTTTTTATTATTGGACTTTCATGATCTTACTTAAGTCTTAAGCAAAGTAGTTACAATGAGTTAAAGAATAAAAATGTCACCCAGCATTCAAATTTTATTATTGCTTTTAACATCATAAATTTGTTATATTATTTTATTTTTCCCTATGAACCAAGAGGCGCATTTTAGAGGATATATTGGTGCCTGATATGGTAGGAACTATTTCTATTTTGAAAACTCTGGGTTTGCATATTCTGTTGTTTGCATAGGTCTCTTCTGCTGCCTATGAAGAGGTAAATCTATAATGCTGTAACCCGATAAAAGGCTTCCTGGCTCTAGACAGCTCATGGGTGGCAAAGTATAGATCAACATGATGCAATCACTTAACAATGCAAATTACATGTAACTTAGCTTCTGTCTCTTATAGGTGTTGTTTCCATTCTACATCATACATCTTCCTCTGTAGGTGCCAGAGAAAGATCTTTTTCAGCCTAGAAGAATAGAAGAGGCAGAATATAAACATTTGGTACAGTCTGAGGGAGAGATAATATTGGTTAAAGATAACTGAGAAAATGAAACCACCATACAAGGCAAAAAAAAAGTCTCATTTTTATGCTTGGAATTTTAAGCATGAAAAATCAGTGTAGGTATAAGTCTTGTTTAACTCCCACTGAAGAATGTTGAGGCTACATAGATGGTCATTTCCCCATGCTGCGGTACGAGAGTTCCTATGTAACTCTGTGTTAATCAAAAATTTTTAAGGCATCCTAGTAGCTTTAGAGGGGTATAAATGTATTTTACTGAAGTGGTGAATTTGATGCTCCCTAATATGCAATGTAACCTCACACACAGAAATTTAGGAAAAGCAAAATTTTATTTACCAGCTCAATTCTGAATGATTTTGAAGTGTTTTGTTTTACCTTCAATTCAAGAATAACATTTTTTTTTTTGCAAATATTTTGAAATAACACAGTATGAAACTGAAACAGAAAAGGGAAGCTTTAGTATGAAGTTAGGAATTCAGAAACAGACTGTAGTGCAAGAGCCCAAATCTCATCTTACTAGTGGAAATCTCTTACAAGAAGATTCAGAACTTTGTGAATATTATCCCAAAACATGCTATGAAGATAAGACTTGTCTTCAGTGTGGGAAATTAATGAATCTAGTAATTTATTACTGAAGTAGAAAATCTAGATTTGTCATTTACTCATTGCAATGTAGTTAGTAGTTTTTGAGACTTGCATATTTTTCTCTGTTAAGAACACACAGAAAAACATTGCTAAGGCCTCTGTATGGCTACTCAGCTATTTTTCTAAAGACCAAACTGTAGGTATTACTGAAACAGGTCTGGGGAAAATTATGTCTGATACAGTCTTCAGAAGTTATTTATTACAGAAAGATCCTCCTTTATAACTTTAAGCCTATATGAAGTTAGTACCTCCTGTTGTTTGGGGAAAATAAAAAATGTATGTCTCTATGACTGTTTATATGTCCATGTGCAAACAGTGTAACTAAACTGATGTAAAAAGGTCTGGTCAGTCTCTAATATTTTACCACTAAAAATTATACAAAGGATTTTTTTTTTTCTTTCCTTTTTTGATTTTGAGTGACAGTAATACAGAAGCAACAGGAATAGACTAAAATAACCCCCAAATTTCTAATTACCATGTTTTCAGGAACCTCATTTAATATTTCAGTTCAGCCTCCCCTTCATGATAAATTAAAATCTGACACCGAATTAGTGGAATTGATAAATGCACTGAATTATCCACACCAAACCCTATGCGTTCCAAATCGGAAAGTGAAATAACCAAGGCATTATTTTTGTATTAATGATTTTGTATGTAGTAGGAAAATCAACTGAGGATAGAAGGGTAGCATTTAAGAATGACCCCTTTAATGATTAGGAATTCTAAAGTGAAGATTATAAATAAGAGAATATGAGGGAGAAAAGGTTCCTTTGTTTCTGTATCAAATCTCCAATATCTGCCTTTCTCCCACACACTTATAAACCCTCATTTCCACCTATGTCACTATATTTTGTAATCAACAGCCTTCTAATTCTTCAAAACCAGAAAATTCTTTAAAACCAGAAAAAAATCTCTAATTATGGGCCTGAATTCACTGTGTAAGTAATTTTCAGTGAATATGAATGCAAATAAAATCTCTCTTTTGTACAAAATTGATACATTTGCATTGTATTCATACATGAATTCAGTCCCTGCTTAGTTTCAGTGTATTACATGTATTTGTAATGGAATTGTTCCCATTTCAGTACTTGTGAACAATACCCTTTATATCTTTCATATGAGAATAGACATTATGAGTCCATTAATAGGCAAGATTTGTCCATACAATACGCAGGGGAATACTCATGCAAATTTGCATACTTTTCCTAAATATGTATGTGAACTTGAAAGATCAAACTCTTAGACATAGAGAATGTATCATTTGAGACAGACAAACTGATCTTTCATCCCTCTCAGGCCTGCTACTACATATGTGGTAAACTGCATTTACTGTTTCTTTTTAGCATGACAATCCTAAACTACCAAACTTGTAAAGCTTATTCAAAGTTGGTAGTGATCATAAAGATTTTGTCCTTCCTTAATCAAATAAATACAAATTTGCTAAAGCATTTAGGCACCTACACAAAATTGTCTCTTTTTCAGGAGAGATGAGCAGAAAAAAGGGTGGAATAATGAATGCTAATTATGAGACATTGTTGATGTCTTTAAAAAGAATCACTTCTCCTTGGAAAAAAAAAATCCAAAACAAAAGCAAAAACAATTTGGAATTCTAAAATTAGATAAAATTAATCCAGACTAATGAACTAAAGTTTAGCTATAATAGCGTACATTCCTCTAACATTTTTACTTGAGTGTTCACTGTAAGGGATCCTTAGAAAGTATCCTGGAAAACACACTTAAGCATCATGTGCAAAAGTGCTAAAATTTCCAGTTTCATTTTTTTCCTTTGACCTCCTGTCTGGTTCCCTCCTGTCTCTTTACCTCCCTTTTGGCTTCTCTCAATTTTAGGTAGTCAGTGTTTCCATTCTGCGTATGACATCAGTTGTAACTGGATCTTGGTCCCTGAACAGTGCTCTTAAAAATTTATTGTAGAAGAAATAATGAGTGGTGTGGTCACACTACAGGTGAACAATGCTAAAACAGTAGGGTGTTATCAGTGTTCAGGTGCAAGAATGAACTGAAAAGTACACAGTAAGGAAATAAATGATGCTTTCAGTTACCAGGGCTCAGCCTGCACTCTAACTCTGTTAAACAAATGAGGCAAGGGATGGCCAAGTGGTAGAGACAGGTTCATATCCCCACTGCTCAGCACTGGATTGCTCTGTGGCAAACTGTGTGGGCACACTTCCATTGCTGCGCACTTTGCGGTGGGGCTTTTCTGTGCCTCAGGTGGCTCTTCCAGTGCTAAGAAATACAATAATTCTGCATTTCTTGTTTTTTATGGCTTCACAGTAACTGGAAATAATGCGAGGATTATTTTGCAGCCCACCAAAGTGTTGTTCTCATTTCATCCAAGTGAATAAATACGTTGCAATGTAGCTATACCGGAATGATGGTTTCACTGGGATTATGCTAGATTAAACTATTGAACAACTATTTGAGAAGACCTGATGCCTGTGGAGAACTGATAACTCAGTCACCAGTTGAGAATTTTCTTTTTTTCTGAATTTTCTTTTTTTCAGAATTTTCTGCCTTTCTATTTTACTGACAGTGACATAATTATTTCAGTTACAAGCGATCTTTTACTACACCCTGCCATATTTCAGAAAGAAGACACATGCTTTCATTAAGAGTCCCATAATAGAGAAGATGTAAGTATGTGCAAAACGTTATGTACACCAAGAAGAAAAATAAAAGCAAGTACAAATATCTGTAGATGGTTTGTGGTGAAGTTTGAAAGTGATGGTAGAAAGGAGCAGGCACAAATGTTGTTATTTATTACTTGGATTTGTGCCTACACCCAGTTGCACACGTATTTGAAAATACCTGCCTTTGCAAAAGGTAGATCATTTCTTCTTGATATTTTTACACTAAGAAACTGATGTATAATCTCCTTAAGATTTGTATTTCTGTGCATTCGATAAATTGTCTTGAATGCCTGTGAGTCACATATATATATCTCGTTGTCAGGTTTTTTAAATTCCCAGTTATGTTATTTACTGTAGTGTATTGCCTGCTCAGGGCAACCCTGAGTTTTCTTTCTTTGAGAATTCTTATCAAAACCACATATACGCTGGAGTGAGACTGTAGACAGTGTGGAGGGATGTGCACAAATTGAAACAGAAAGGCCAAGTAAGGGAAGGGAAGTGAAATCTGCTTAATTGCTTAATTGGTTGAAAAGAAACCTGTCATAAAGCATATGTGGATACTAAAATCTGGGCTATGATTAAGATCACCTTTGTATTTGAAAGAAATAGAGTCAATGCCTTGGATGCTTAAAACTTTTAACATGGATTAGTAGTCTGCTATCTCTGGCCAATTAAAAGCAGATACAAAAGAACCCTCCATGTTTAAAAGAATGAGAAAGAAATAAACAGTGTTCAATATGGAGAAAAGGAGAGTAACAGAAAAAGTAATTCCACAAGCTATTTATTGGAATGAAGAAAAACAACTCTGCTACATAAGATAAAATGGTTTATTTTGTGCAGATTTAGTACTCTGTTCATTTTTAAAATGAACCAACCATAGGCATTTACCTCAGGAACAGAAAAGTTGCTTATTTCTGTTCTCTAGAGTTTAACAGAGCTATGGATGGATGTTTTCACAAGGCATCAGTCACACTTCCATAGCATTTGCTGATGTAAATATAAAAACTTCATTTTAAAGGATAAATAAAGCAACACTATTATCTAAACAGGGTAAAATTTAACATCCTTGTGGTTTGTGGAAATTTTTGATGTGCCTGCTGGCTTTTCAATAAAAATCAATTATGCCTTAAATGCGAGCGGTAGTCAACATACTACAGACTATAAATTCAATTTCATACTCAGAAATATGGATTAGCTGAACTTGATGCCCTTCCATTGATTTCAGAAAGCAAAAGCTGATAAGGTAAATAATAGTAAGAAGCTCTCTGACACTCCACATCAAGTTCCGGATTTCCATATTATTTTTGCAAGAAATTCCCAGCCACCACAATATCCTCCTTGTGAAATATGTATGATGAATAGATATTATATGGATTGCTGATTCATCTCTATTTACAGAATGGATATTTGGCTTTTATAATGCAAGGTGGAAACTGGATAGGAAATGAATATACTTATTTCTTTTAGCAGCATGCAAGGTATATATCATCCAGCGTGAATAAAGCCGGTGAGTAATTACAAAGCAGTCTGATCAAGCTCATGTTCTCTAGACTGCAAAATTTCTAAATGATATTTCTAGACATAAGGTAAGCCAGAGGAAACCAGTCCCACTAACGCACAAGAAAATTAAAAGTTGCTGTAAATTTAAAAGAAAACTACGCTTCTGCTCTCTGAGCAGAACATCCAAGACTAACATGAATTACTGAAAATGTGTTGTAGTTTGAGAGGGAGAGAGGAAATAATGTTAGAACTGGGAAATATGGGACATAAGATGGTTCATGAGCTAAAACTTTAGATTATTTATCAGAAAGATCCAGTCATATCTGCAAAAAATCCTTTCCTTTCCTGAAATTACAGAACAGTTGGTCTGTAAAGTTTGTGTTCTTTGGCTTTCAAACAGGGCTCAGTCATTCTCCTTTTCAGAAAAAATCTGATTCATTCAGGTTAAATCCAAAAGGCAGCTTAAGTAGTCTTAGCCCACAAGGACTTGTTCTTACCTTCGTTCAAAGGCTTGTCATTACTTTGACTCTAACTTACAAACACTGCTTTCTTTTGTCACACATCTAGCATGTTGAAAGAGACACTGTCAGCTTATATAGGTCTTTCTCAAGCAAAGCTGAATCCCGAAGAACATCTGTGATAGACATATGGATACTGAAACCTTTTTGAAAAACCCAAACCACTGCTTAGGACCTACTGACACAAATAATGCTTACAGCATTGAAGAACCATCAACATTTAAAATCTCAGCACTGTGCAATTGAAAAGGAGTTTAAAATGCCTAGAGTCCTGTAATTTCAGGAGCTGTTTTAGAAAACCAAGAGCTTAATTTTTCCACAACACATAATTTGCACATTTGAGCTCACTTCAACTGGTAGCTCCTGCCCTAACCTGTCCCCAGAGCTGTGCTGAATCAAATAGACCTCTGTTCTGATGGTTCATGACAGCAATCTGTGCCATATCCTGCTTTTATACATCATGGGTAAAGCACCTAATTGAGATTAACAAGATCTATAAGTTATTTCCACCTCTCCTGTTGGCTCTGGCATCAGCTTCCAGAGTAGTACCACACCCCACCAAGCTGAGATGCCTCAGTTTACGAAAGCACCAGCCATTGCAGCTGTTATCCTCTTCTGTCATTCTTTTGTCATGTACTGGGCTTGTACTGTCTTTGAGCTGGACAGGAAAACTAAATTGATGAAATGGTCTGGGCCAAATGAGAAGATCTCATGCCAAGGGTGTGCTCAGAGCCATCACACCTCTCCCTTCGCCTGCAAAAGATTTCAGATGTGCCATGCAGCAGTGTGTGAGGAGCCACATCTGGAAGCCAAGCAACAGATGTGCCAAGTGCAGGCACTGGGAAGCTGGAAAACAAAGCCCACCAAGTGAATCCCATACTTAATGGGCAAGAGACACAGTCTACAAGGGCCCTTGCTGAAGTTGTTCATAGTGCTTGGTGAACTGGCTCCCTAATATTCTCCTACTTAATTCTAATTCTAGTTCTAATACTAATTTAATTCCTTCTTCAAATTCCTCTGCAGAACTTATTTCCAGCACAGACCTCTGTGGATTCTGCCTTTTTGTATTAACTGAATGAGTTAATTTATACGCCAAACTACTTCAGAAATGAGTGAAAGAAACTTACATTATGCTTATCTAACAGAAGCATATCAACTTGTATTGTTATAGATCATTTGCTTTCCAATAATTTTCCATCTTTCCCTCTGGTCAATCTTAATACAAGTCCCAATCATAAAAGTCACAGCATGCAGCAGTTCCCCAGCAGAACCAATTGAAACTTGATTTTCAGGAGTTCTGCACTGGAGGGCTTCTTCAGTAAAAGAATATATTCAACATTTATACCCTGGTACAACACAAGCTTTTAATTTTCATTTAAGTGGAGGTATAATTACATACAGTTCTTGCAGTGTAACTGCTGCAAATCACATCCTAAATACACAATTGTGCTAAATCCTGATTAATGAAATTTCTTTGTAAGTTAGACATTCCATGTTAGATTTATTTAACAATGACAAATAAATCTAATAAATCCAAAAAAGCTCCTATATTTCCCTATGTTGCTGTAGTGTAACTAAAGTATATACAGAAAAATATACAACATTGCTTATGCAAATATAATTTTTGTAGATATACTCAGAAAACCTCAAACATTCATAAACATCTCTCTCTTTGGGGAAAGAGAAAAGTGCCATTTAACAGGTGTTAGAATGTAAATGACATCTCATTAGTGACTTCCTTTTGCAGCTCAGAGACAAATAAAACCTTCATTTAAAAGCATTAGTGTTGCTCCTAAGGGTTTCTGGTGTCATAATGTTTTGGTTTATGACGATATTTAGCCTTTTCTAACATTCCCACTTATTTCCACAGAATAAACCAGCCTCTGTCTTTAAAGTTAAGGTTGAGAATAAAACCAGGGGTGGAAGAAGATGGCTGTACAGCTATTCATATCATTGTCCCTTGCAAGTAAGTTGCAGGAAATTATCATCTGCTTTAAAATGAGAGAAAAAGAGCAGCTCATCTTCATTCTGGACACCAACTGGATTCTAATTTGCCTCTGCAAGGTGTGAAAGCCTCTATATGTTTCTTATGTGTAGCTTTTTACAAAAGAGTTGCTCTATCATGCTTTTCCCCAAAAAACCCACCCGTCACAAAACAGTTTTGGAGAAGTGTTAAAATTACTTCAAGTGTTACTAGAATATTAATTCAGCCCTTCTGAATTAGGTCATTTCTACATGCCAGTTTTCATTTTGTTATTAAAATAAGAAAAAAGAAAAAAGAAAGAAAAGAAATCAAGCACAAGCACTTCTGTGGTTGCAACTTTCACCTGGCTTTCTAAAAACAGTAGTCAAATAAATAAATAGTGCAGTCAAATACTATACTAACAATGTGGGTGAATCTTTGGCAATGAGACTGTCAAATTCAAGTACTATGCTGACCACGAGGTTTTTGTGCACCAAAGGTGTGAAGAGATGTTAGAAAGTGAATGGTGTCATTCAGCATGCATGGGAAGGAGCACGAGAATCCTCTGAGCTGGTCCTCAAGGTCCATTTCTAAACAGCCAGAACCACAAGAAGGTGTATGGTATTCCAGTCCAACACAGGACACAGGTGAGAGTTAGACCCTTTCCCTGTCCTCGCGGCTTCTGAATGCTTCTTCAACTGACACAGGTTTTCCATTTTTTACATCACTGAGTAATTAGGCTTATTTACTTACCAGGGGTTGCTGGCTTAACCACTGGCTCATGTTACCTATCACTCCAATGTTGTACTTATTCAGGATATTTTTCTGAAGATCTCAAGGATCATGGATGAAAATATGTACTTTCCCACCTTCTAAATTAGCCGTAAGCACTTAAGATAAAGCCTGAGGCATTATCTAAAAAGCTCGAGGCAAATGTATGTATAAGTGCAAAGATACTAGATAACAATGAAAATGGTAAAATAATAGTAATAATAATTTTGCGGGTGTTTTATGACATTTCATTGCTGGTTTTCATTCCTACCCCATTTCATAAATCAGTTTACATACTCAAGGGAAGTATTGTTTTTAGTTCCAACCATTCCCTGGGAAAAGAACATTGCAGTGAAGGGACTGGGGGCAGAGGAGAAGGTACTCAGCGCTTTACAATGGAAAAGGAATGTAAGGACTGCGTGAAAAGGCATGCAAGAAACTGGCTCTTAGTGGATGGGAACAGATTAAACTGGCAGAAAATTCCGAATGCTACAGGGAAGGTAAATCATAGGATCGTAGAATCATAGAATAGTTAGGGTTGGAAAGGACCTTAAGATCATCTAGTTCCAGCACCCCTGCCATGGCAGGGACACCTCCCACTAAACCATGCCACCCAAGGCTCTGTCCAGCCCAGCCTTGAACATTGCCAGCGATAGAGCATTCACAGCTTCCCTGTTGTGAAGTTCCAGTGACTCACCACCTTGACAATAAAAACTTCTTCCTTATATCCAATCTAAACTTCCCCTGTTTAAGTTTGAACCCGTTACCCCTTGCCTATCACTACAGTCCCTAATGAAGAGTCCCTCCCCAGCATCCCTATAGGCCCCCTTCAGATATTGGAAGGCTGCTATGAGATCTCCACGCAGCCAAACTTTATTTACACTTGTTCAGAATAAACAATGAATGGGACATTCAATGCCTCTGAAAAGCAAAAAATTAACATGATGGAGTAGTGCAATTTGCACCTGTAGAGCTCATTATCATACAATATCACTATATTTTAAAGTAGTGCCTTTTTGAGAATAATGTTGAGCATTTATACCTGTAATGAAAATAGCATTAAGAGAGACTAACAGTCTACAAGTCTGTTCACATAGCTTATGCATAAAGGTAGTCACATTTAGTCAATTTTTAAAAACATTTTTATTTTAAAATTTTAGATTAAAACAGTCTCATTTGCTCAGTTCATAAATTATCCAGTGAGTTTGCCAAATATCAAAAAACTGGAAAAAAAGTTGCAGTGTAAAAAAAAAGTTTAAAAACTTAAGAGAATTCTCCTTTTAAAAAGTTTCGGTTCAGGTTTTTCATTCATAGCACTCAATACATATTACTGTCCCAAAAAAGAAAAATTCTTACATTTAACACTTACATTAATGTAATTTAATTACATTAAATAATTTTCCCATTTTTTTTTTACATATAAACAAAGCAGCTCATAAAATATGAAGTGTTTCAGTTAGAGCTTTCCAAAATATCAGCGTTTAATAAACACATAGTTATCTTCTGAAAGCCATAAAGACTGCCATCTAGAATTTAGCTAAATCCCCTAGTCAAATCTAATGGGAATATTTTCTTCAGGAATCTTTTGACATCCGTCTCATTTTTTTAATCAATGTGATTGTATGGAACATGCTACAGCTTGATAGAGCACAATAAAATATTAGCTAGTGAGAGAGAATTCACTGGTTATCAATCAATAATAAATTAGAACACACATTTTCTGAATAAGTGCACAATAATTGTTTGACCAATTCATTACATATCAGTTTATTACTCAGGCAGTGTATCATCTACAATTAATCTGGAGATAGTAGTGGGTAAAAAGGCAATGGATGAGGATTTTTTTGTGTATGACAAGTAAAAAAATATTAACTGGGTATAGGAATTTAGAGTCTCAGACACAGTTCTGAGAAAATTCCCTATTTGAGTGAAGAATATTTAACTATAAAGATAAATAACAAAAAACATTAAAAAAAAAAAACACAGACCAAAACAACAACAAAAAAAACCCCTATCTCCTAGGCCCAAAAATATGGCACTGTGATGTTTTGTGATTTGCTTACAGGGTCCATTTTTGCAGCAGCAGTTTGATTCTCCCCAGAAGAAAGAATCAGTAATTCCATGCAGTGAGAGAGGGAAGTGCAGGGCACAAAGCTCTAGCATGATGTAAGGGTTTCTGCATTTTAATCTCTGTTCTCTTGTAATCTCCCTCTGTGGTTCAAGTCAAACCACTTGCTCCTTTTCTGCCACTGTTTCAATTTCAATACAATTTACTTATTTCCCAGGAGAAATGGAATGCTCATTTGTTATATGTAAAGCTGACTATAAAGCAAATACAACTCTCCAACACCCACTCCCTATTACTTTGGGAAATGTGTTTTAAAATATTGTCAACTGGGGGGGGGGGGGGGGGGGAGGAAGACAAAAACCTTTGGGTTCTGCAAGTTGTCCTGTTACATTGGGGATTATAGAGATTTGCTGAGAAAAGCGCTCTCTCATCTCAATGAACTCTTAGTAACTTTCCCCATTATCCCATCCCAGGACTGCTCATACCTATGTGATTACCAAGAGAAGAGATCTGTGACTGATAGCCACATCTCTTGTCAACCCTAGGAGTTACCCAGCCATCCTCTTGCATGTCACTGACTTCAGTCAGCCTTTGGGTGACATCTTCAGCACCTGTGACAAAGTGCCCCAGGTCAGGTACCATCGGTACTCTCTTCTGCCTTTTGCCTAAGGTAAGAAGTTTGTTTCTCTTGTCCTGAAGACCAGACTGCAGTAAATATTCCTCCAAACAGCCTTAAAATCCTAAAAGGGCCTTCAATAAATCAATATTTATTTGAAATACAAGAAAATACCTCAGTAAAATCAAAGCTAAACTGTTCAAAACCACCTATCCCAGACTCCCTAGTGGCAGAGATAGGTCCAAACAATTGAAGTCACTGAAAGAAAATTGGAAAACATGATGCTCGGATTTCCAGAGTCCTGCATCTCTCTCAGACTGTCAAAGTCCTTGAATGACCCTCAGTTCTCGGATGCCTCCGAGTCCCCCAGTGTCACTGCACCCGATCCCTTGAAGCTGGATAGATACCTGTCAATTATACTCTTCAGGCTACTTTAATGTGGCCAAGTATGACCTTACTCATTACGATACCAGGCATGAAAACATCTTTGTATTGACAATAAGATCTGTTTATGCCATATGCAGCCTTCTTTCTTCAGCCTGGCTTATACCATGCCATGCAGCTCAGTTTAACACTATATTTGCAGTTTCTGTAATTGGTATGGTACTTTGTTGCAATTGCTGCTTTATTCCCTCATCAGAACTAAGTGGTATGTCTTTCTCAGGTCTAAGAATAAATTAATGTGCTTGTACCAGCTTCTCAAATATGAATAAAATCCATCTTCAAATGCAGTTATTTAATGCTAGGTAGATTTTTATTGACATGGCACAGCATGTTACCTGAAGCTATGACAATCAGAAATGTGGAGGGATCATATTTCATAAAAATTCTCAATGAAATACTTCTATAACAAATGCAGTACTGCCACTATCCAAAATTAAAATTACTGAAATTACAACAAAGGCAGTCTTTCCCTCATGCGATACCTTTGCAGGCAAAGTTATATATACAGTCTCTGCACACATGCACCCCTCCTCCCCTCACAGTCCCTGAGTAGTGTATTCTTTAAAAGAGACTTGGTATTCATGGGAAGCTGGTTATTTTAGTGTCATCTCATTTCTGAGACACTAAGCAGAGCCTATATGGAGACTGGTTCTCCAACACAGCAGCTTGTTAAGGGGAGTTGAGTGACATCCCAGCATACATCTAGCTTCCTACTGAGTCTCCAACATCTGTTACTGCCTAACTGCCTGAAAAACGTGGTGCTTTCTAAGAAAAAAAGTAAGGTTTGTTTTTGTTTTTACACATATGCTCAGCTGAAAAGTGTGTGAGCTGATCCCTATCACATCCTTGGACATCTAAGTCATTTGCTCACATACTGCAAGATATAGACTGATTTAGCGTAAGCTTTGCTCTGCTAGCATTTTCTTAAAGACACAGGAAAAGGTAAATAAAGCCAGAAAGAAGTCCATATAGACCATGAGCATTATTATATAGGCAGAAATTATGTTGAGTTGACCGAAAATTTGGGTGTTTTTCAAAAAAACTTAGTGATGGAAGCTTAACATAGCTGTAGTGGGTGATAAATCTTGAGGGCAGATCCTAATTCTGGAAATGGGCACAAAGTTTAGGCTGAAATCCAAGCATACTGCATTAAACCTAAATATTTTAAGTCTGGTATATATCAGACAGCTAATTTGTTGGATCAAGTCATCATCGTTATAAAAACCCTATACTGCCAACTTCAAGTTCAGAATTTAGCAGGGAAATGTCTGGCTCCTGTTCAAAAATACGGTGTAGAAGTGCCTGTGCTCCCAGAATCAGTCCCTAGTGCACAGCCACCTTCAGGTAGAAGCAGCCAGACGGGAATGAACAGTGCTCTGCATGGCAAGTACTGGAAATATTCCAGATGAATGACGGGTAGGAAACAGCAGTAAAATTTAAGCATTTAATTCCACAAAAACATATACAATGTCAGAACTTATTGAATCAAAACTAAACCCTTTACATAAAATTCAAGGTCAGTTTAATAAGTAAAATCTGCTAACCTGCAAAATTGGGGTTTAGATGATTTCAGAGAGAAAAAAACCCTAGTAAATTTCACAGTGCATTCCAATAGACAAATAATTTTGGAAGTTTGCTTAGGAATAGTTCCAGCACTAAGAATAAAACCCAGCAAAAACCAGAATAAAACATCAAAGGATACTGAAAGCAGCTGGTTAATCATAGTATGGCTGATCTAAACAACAGAAGATCTAGCAGGTGAATCTTAATGTAATTACATGAACAAAGCTCAGAAATCATCAGGTTCTGTATTATTCTATCAATTGATATATGTATATTTAACTAACTACAATATATTTTTATGTGCATTTTATTTAGTTACTTGAAAAAAATCACCAAATATCACTACCAATGCAAAGTCTTTGTTCAGTCTGTATGATTCTATGATTATTTCCTAGGGGCAGGTAATAAACTTAACCAATAATGTTTAAAATATTACAGGTTTTATTGAGGTAAAGGGTTGTCCTGGGTGCAGGAGTGCAGGCATTTTTCTCCTGACTTTCAGCCTGGGAACAGCGTTGATAACACCGATTTTTTCAGTTGTTGCTCAGTAATGTTTACTCTGACCAAGGACTTTCTGAGTCTCATGCTGTGCCAGGGAGGAGGGAAAGCTGGGAAGAAGCAGAGACAGGACACCTGACCCAAACTAGCCAAAGGGGTATTCCATACCACAGCACATTATGCCCACTATATAAACTGTGGGCAGTTACCTAGATGGGTTAGATCACTGCTCAGGTCGGGCTGGGTATGGGTCGGCGGGTGGTGAGTGGTTGTATTCTCTTCCCTTGTTATTTCCCTTATCATTATTATTATTGGTGATAGCAGCAGTGGTTTGTGTTATACCTTAGTAACTAAACTGTTCTTATCTCAACCCATGGGAGTTACATGCTTTCAATTATCCTCCCCATCCCTTCAGGAGCAATGAGGGAAGAAGCAGGGAACTGAGAGAGTGGCTGTATGGTTCTGAGTTACCATCTGGGCTTAAACCATGACAAGGTTGCTCAAAGAGGAGTTTGATTCTGATAGCAGTATGATGCCAGTATAATTCTGAAGAAAAATATTGCTCAGAAAGAGGCATTTCTTAGTAGCAAAAGGAGTCACCAACAGCAAGTTGCTTCTGGATTCAGTGGTTTTTTAGGATTTTAATTGGCATCTCACGCCAATCCATGTATTTGGTGCTTATCTTAAAAGGAGGCATCAATTATGGCTTTACGTAGATCAGTGACAGTTTGTCCCAGCTGTGGGCTCTTCCCTGGCAAGGCAGGTAGCAAAGACAAAGGCAAAGGCTGTGAGAGAAGTAAAGCATCACCAAGGGAAGAAGCAGAACTACAGAGTAAATATAACATTAATACTGTAAGAAAAGGACGTCAAAATTGGAGGAAAGGCAAGAAATAATGCAAACAAAAAGCTAATGCAGTAAGTCAGTTAATGGTATGCAGAGATTTGTCGTATTTACAACTTCAGGTATTTATGTTTGTTGATATGACTAGTTACCAAATTAGACCAAATTACACTGAAATTGTCTGATGATAAGGAAGACACACTGAAAAACTATTTGTTTACTTCATCTGTCCCACAGGTGATAATCCAAATATTCCCACAAATCTATGAGCAAAAGAAAGCAAACAGCAAAAAGAACCTAACAAATTTAAAATTCAGAAAACTCCAAAACTTCCATGATACAGCTAGAATATACTTTTTCACTGTTTATAATAAAAAATAAAACAGATACAAGACCTGAGTAGCTTTAAAATCTATTCTCAAAGGATATCCAGTTTTTCTTTGTTTCCAGAAGAGCTACGTTATCTAAAGTGGTCTGGTAAACAAGCCTCTAAGAATTAATGAGAAGGAGTAATACATATTGTTATGACTCAAAGCATTTTATGATTAAAAAAGAGCCCATTTAACCATAATGATTCAAATCCAGCTGCAGCAGTAGCAGGAGAAATTCCCATTGATTTAAGGGAGTCTGAATTCCATGTTCATCTCTTATGCCTTAATAACACTGTGGGCCTGAATATGACAATGCCTCTTTGTGTTTAACCGAAACAAATGTCTTAAAGGCCCTCATTCCTCTTTAACCCTCAATAGAGTGCTGTTTCATCATCTTCTCCTACAAGGTGTATCTCTTAATTCAAATGTATGCAATAAAAAGCATTCCCAAAGTATATCATATCTAGTTAACCACATTAAGTATTCCCTAAGTGGAAAGGTCATTGATATTGGATGGACTCCTCAATTGAAACAGAAAACTATCTCAGAGGAATTTTTATAGATGACATTCATTTGTCTTAATTCTGAATTGTATAACACAGTACTTTTTGATAGATACGTTAAACAGGATAAAAAGGGAAAACACAAATAGAGAATTAAAACTGAGAGTCTCCTACTTCGTTTGTTTCATTTCTTATTTTAAGTTTTGCTAAGTCAGACACTCAGAAAAAAGAAGTATTAGGTGATCTGTGGTAGCATTTCAAGTATGTTCCTGCAAATGTCTTGATATGTGCTGCACGCTATCTATTTAAAAAAAAAAGTAACTAAAACATTATTAAACCCTGGTGGTCAGCTGAAGTCAAAGACATTCCTAAGACTTTATGCAGGCATTAATTTTGGACTTGTTGCACTGTTGTATGCAACACAGTATTCACAAATTTCATGAGGCATCAAGGTGGCTTCCAATTTACCCATTTTTCCTTCCAGGAGGTAAAGATTTATTTCAGGGAACATGAAACCGAAAATATTTTCTCCTGAGAAGTGTCAGATCCCACTTAAGGTAGCTATTATAAAAATATTTTTCCTGTCATGTCATGATTCTGTATCTCAAATGCCTTAAAAATACTAGACCTGCCTCACGTGCTCCACCTCCATAGCTCTTACATCTGCTCACCTTTATAGGGGGAGCCCTGAGGACAGGCCTTGGTGGCCTTCAGCTGTCCCAGGAAGGAAGGAAGAAACAAAAGCACAGAGGAGTGCTTGCTTTAAAAGCATTCCAGCCTGCTCCTGGAAACAAAGCCCTGGAGGAGGTAGCAAGGGGAAAAGGCTATAGAAATGCAGCAATTTGAAATTACATCTGATTTCAGAAATCTCAATAAATGCTAATTTCTCGAGATTTCTGAAATGGTGATTAATGACCTTGTTGTTACTTTTAGGAGTATGAGAACAGCATGCAATTTGTTTTCTCCTTTATTTTCATGAATACAGGAGAAATTATATAAATAGAAAATAGAAAAATATGGTCTAGGGAGAAGTTGGAGGAGTGATCTGTTGCACCTTCTTTTACATCCTAGCTGGAACTCATCTGGGGCGGCATCCCTTGCCTTGGGTGTTTCTTGCCAGTGACACGTTCCCTCTGAACAAGTTTTAAACAAACTATTCAAATAATCCTGACTAGGGAGGTATTGTTTCACATCTCTCAGGCTACCTATAGTGCTAAGAGGTGGCGAGGAAACTGCCTGTGTTAGGAAGAGTAGAAGCAGGCAGTAAACCAGTTTTTAATTCAAAAGACCGTCAACCTTGTAATGGAGATGCTGGACAACTTCAGCAAGGGCTTGAATAGCCTTTCCTTCATGCTTCTTGAAAAGACTGATCTAGCTAAAATGAATGGCGTGTTTGTACAAAACCAGATTGCCAAGGATAATTTTGAAAAGGGCTTTAAGAAATTTGGGTCATGTTTAATCCCAAAACACTCTTTTAGGTATGGTTGTAACATCAGTTTGAGAAAACTGACAGAAAGTATGCACTGGGTAAATGGTGGTCTTGTGTTTCAGGTGAAAAGGGAGAGTTTATTTGCAGTTTAGCGTTCATCTGAGACCCTAATAACAAACTTTGTTCGACAATATCTTTTCTTTCCTTCTGTTCAAACAAAGGCGGCAATGGAATATCACAGTGCTCCTTAAAATGTACAAATCACTTCTTCTCCTGAGTTTGTTTTACATTTCCATTGATTCTGCTGATGAGAATTCTGCTGTTGCTGCAGAATTTTACACAAGGGTACCTTCCTATGCACAAGGGTAGTCGGCAACAGCTTCCTCTGAGCAAGACCTTTCTTGCTTCACCTTTCAGGTCATGCTGCCTCACTGATATTTAAATTTTTTTAAATGGCTTATCATGCACTTCTGAGTCCTAATCTTTAGACAAACTCTTGGTTCACCTTCTAGCCCTAGACTCCTCCAAGACCAGCCTTACACAAATATTGTTACTCTCAGCTATGCAGATCAGCAGAGACCCATTCCATTCAGCCTTTTTTTCCCCTTCCCTTTTTTTAAAAAAGGGCAAACTGTTTTACACTGACAACCATCTGTGAGCCTGTCTTTTAGGCCATCAAACTCTTCCATCCATTACCAAGAGCCTTCCTCACCTCCGCTGCATGACAGCGCAATAAAGATGACATACTAATTCAATGACTTGTAATTTCAGCTAAACAAAGACAAGTGCTGCAGCTTCTCCTTTTGTGTTTCAGTGCCATATCGGTGAAGCCAGCTATGCAAACATAGCACTGGGAGGGTTTTATGACAGCAGTTGAATGGGGAGAGTAGCTTGGTGTTGCTTTTTTATGGGTTTTGGCTCCATGATATTTGGCTCGGTGCTGCTGGCCATTGCCATTGTGTCTGGATTCTGTGTCAGCAGCAGCTAATTGTTCCAATAATGTTTATCATAGGGATCCACCAGGGAGCTGTATATGTGGAGATAAGCTACAGGGCAATGATACTCACTATCTTACTGATCTCTATACACAGTGCTTTTGCTTCATGCCAAAAAGCTCTTTAGGTTTCCAGTCTAAGAAAGAAAGAGAGGGAAAAAAAAAAAAAAGGAGGAAAAAATAACAGCTTAATCATTGTGCCAACAATAGTGTCTAAGGGGATGTAATCAGGTTCCTCTGATAATCTTAGCAACACATTAAAGTCATGCGCAAAAGCAGTAATTGAAGCATTTGGTTCTTTCTACCACCTGCTGTTGAAGTCACAGGTTAATATAAATGAGATCCCTTTCCTATGAAGTAGGATGCAGGGCACTTTCTAAACCATGAAAATGTCTTGTGCAGGCTTTGCAAAATAATAAAGAAACAGTTAATTAAATGAAAAGTATTAAGTATCCAGTGCTTGTTCAACATTTCATGCTGCCACCAGGTGCCATATCTAAGTGGAAAAGCCATTCTAATGTTTAAACCCCAATACACACTTCAGTTTACATGTGGAAGTAGACAAAAGGAGTTTGTCAGGCAAATACCCCCACATAACTAGACATTAGGGAGTGAGAGTAACAGGTTTTAGTAGAGAGTCAGTGTAACAGGTTGTAGGAAAATGACTTTTTTTAAGGCTTGTTTTTGAACCTGAGGAATAATACAAAAACAAATGTCTAAGTACACAATTACACTCTTTTATGTAGACACTGGGAGATAATTTGTATTCTTAATTCTCTTACAAGTTCTTCATGTTACTTCAAGGACTACAAAATAAACAGTTGAAGATTTCAGCTGTGAAATGGACAAATTACAATGCTTTGGTACTGTTTTGTTCTAAAACCCAAATATGGGACAAAAGCAATAAAATGACGCTGTCATTGGGGGTAGGAACCACTATCATTAGAAGCACTTTTAGTACCTTCTACCATAATAAATCATTTATAATTAAAGGCTCAATGCTGTGGCTGTATTACCAGCTAAGTAATATTCTTACTGGTCCTGCACAGTTGCCCCCAGATCTCTGCCACACGCATTATTAATCTGCTTAAGTATTAGGTGCATAAACTCAGCAGAGTTAATAAAATGCTATAGCTTCATCTCCAAAGTACAGAAATCCCTCCCTTATGGAAAAGTCCTGAAGGATTTAATAAGGATACCACCAGTTATTTCCTATAGAAATTACTCTGAAATAATTTACATAATTTGAGAAAATGATATACTTCCTACAGGCTTTTGAACCATCCTAAGGGATTCTGTAGCAGAGATAGAGCACTTTCTGAATTTCTATTGGATATTATTATATTCTACTCTATTCTAGAGAAATCGTCCATAAAGGGCTGTTGAACTTCTCTGAAATTAAACTGATCATGTTCCTAAAAAAGCAGGGTTTTGAGTATTTTCTTCCTTTTGTTTCTTCTCATTCCAGTGACTATATTTGCTTTATCAGGCAAAGCTGCACAGTAGGAGTGGATATGCAGAGCCAAATAACTGGCTGAGGGTCTAGCATTCACATCGTACATATTTTTGGGTGGTGGTTAAAATAGACTTCATTGGAAGGAATTGTTTCTGTAAGAAATCAGTGAACGTCAAGCCAGAATATGAAAAATCTCAAAATTTACGTAAGAAAAATTTCATTAGAAAAATTTCAAAAATTAAGTAAGAAACAAATCTTCAAATGCAACTACCATCTACCGCAATGACTGAATATATACAACAAAGAAATACAGCAACAAAGTTTAGAGAAATGTGGTTAAAAATGGAAATCCTCATGCATAAAACTCAGACAAAGTGTCATAAGAAGTGAACAAAATGACCTTGTATTTGTTGGGTCTTCCAGGACTACTCTGACAAGAACAATACAGCTAGAAAAAGTATGGCTGTGCAACAGTGACAGAAAATTTTAAAAAAGAAAACCAAAACCAGCCCAAAACAAACAAACAAACAAACAAATAAATAAAATGCATAAACCCCAACAAAACAAAAAGCAAACCCAACCAAAATAACTTAGGCGTAAAGTTCTAAGTGTTTATCAAGAAGCTAACTTTCACCAGCTTGCTTAGAAATTTTGGGGCACCCCAACTTTCCCTGTGTTACCAGAAAATCTAAACACATACTCAGACTTTCTGTAACCATGGAAAATAACCAGAAAGCAGAAAATACCACAGACTGACAGTTAATATGGAATATGATGATCACTCGAGTTGTGCCGCCCACATGGACTTCTGAGGTCCCCTTGCTGTACAGCCCAAGTGATATATTTTCATCTTTCACATTTATCTTGCTTTCTGTTTTAGAAAGCAAGACCTGATTCTGCCATCATTAGTCACACTGAGTTGTACCTGACTTTGCACGTAATCCCTATTGATTTCAATATTAATTCTTGTTAAATGCTGTTCATACAGGAAAAAAGATGCCACTAAGGAGAACTTAGAATCATAACTTAGAATCAGAACTTAGAAGGATTCGTGTACTGTTTCATCTTACTTGTAGCCTTCTTTCTTTCCTCTTCACTTTAGTGTGTGCGCCTTCTCCCACCTCTCTCGTTATTTTAAACCCTCCTGTTTCTTTCTCTAGTCTTTCTCAGATCTTCCTTGGTATTCTCGCACTTCCTGTCCCTCTCTTTCAGTCCTCTGTGCATCTCAAACTCTGTCACTTACATTTCCAGTTGTCAGCAAAGAGAGAAGACAGAATGGGTCTGAGGTTTTTTGTTATCAGTTGTCAAACTGCACAAAAACATTGATGGATGTCTGTCTGTACTTGCCAAGTCCCCAGTATCCCCCATCCCTACTTGAATTGGGCTGTGAAGGGCAAAACTAAGTAGGAGTTTCAGAAATTACCAAAAATAACATTCCCAAATCTACCTCTGGATGGAGGAGCAAGACTTAACTCATTACTCACCCTGCCTCCCTGTTTCCATACTCAACACAGGGTTGAATCTTGGGACCTTGCTTTCTTACCACATATAGGAATATGAAAATTGAGAATAAACACAAATACAACCTTCCAAACCAAAACGCTCATTCATGTTTCCTCAAGGAATGGTGAGAGAATACATTCATTTTGATAGCTAAGTCAAGTTATAGCAATACAGGAATGGATATACGATAGCTTTATTCTCCTGCTTTTACTGTTCCATTATAAGTGAGTATAGATTACATCCACTGTATTATGTTTAAATAGAAAAACAGAAAATATTGTAAAAGGGCAGGAGATTACCAAAGATTCATCATATTCAGGCTGCACTGAAGAGGATCTATGCAACGTATTTCAGAATCCTGTCCTCTAGGACCTCACCGTTCTGTGCATTTTATGCACTGGGCAGTGGTTTCTAAGAGAAGCAGCAACCTGATTTTGGAGTGCAACTCAGATTCCAGCTAGTCTATATTCTTGACTGCTGAGTTAACTCTTTTAAGATCTACTACTGTTAGGAATAATTCAAAATATATTGGCCTTTCCAATTTATTTCTCCTTGCCCTGAGTTCACTTTTCTCCTTTGGGATATGAATCTTTGAAGCTTCAGTTTTCCATTTCACTGCTCTAGTAGCTCTCTACAACATTCACAGGGCTAAGATGGTGGATTTGCAGCTTTTGAATGAACTATAATTGCTTATACCTTCTTCAGAATATAAATCTTCAGGACTCCTCCTATTTACTGGTCTATTCCTAAAACAAACTTTGCTTTTAAGCACCAAATGGCTTTTCCACAGCAAAATGGCTCAGGGTACTACCCATGTTTATTCCATGCTCTCAGAGAAATTTCTGTTTGGATTCTGCATAAAATAGGTGATAGATTCTATTGAAAATATGGTTTTAAATTCCTCCTGTTTAACACTTTACTGTAATTTGGCATTTGAAAACTACCAAACTTTGAAATGCCAGATACAGATAGTATTTATTAAATAAACTAAAAGTGTGCCCTTACCTATGGGCAAAATGAATGAAATACATGCTCAATTTAGAACAAATGAGAAAAAGTCATGTGTAACCACTGCAAATTTTTTTTATAAGAGGAAGAGAAAACATAACAAATACTAGTAAGCTTTTATATTAGATTCTGGAAGTGCATCTTTCTGAAGAAACAAATGGTAGGTTTTTAAAACAAGTCTTTGTGAGTAGACGAACAAATGCATTTTTAAGGAGTTTTTTTAAGTGAACCACAAACATTATCGGAAAGAGCAGCTGTTGGCCCCTACTACTCTGAAACCAAAGAACCCTGGAATCCACTTAAGCACGATTACGGCAATAATTGTAGAGAAAAGAAAGGAGAGGAAGATTTAAAAGCAGTCCCAAAAGTGCCTGAGAAATTTTAGTAAAATATTTTTAAAGCCCTTAAAGAATCCTTATGTGTACCTGTTTAAGAATTGGCTGATTCCCATTCTATTTTCTGCACCATTAACACATTTGCCAGCTAAGCTATGATGCCAACGTTGCTATTGTTAAAATGGCAATGTGTGAAGCAAGGAGTATACAACCTGGATTTCAGAGCTCAGAGCTAGTAGCAGTTCTGGAAGTTGGAGAAAGAGGGAAAGTGTTTTGTTTGGGTTTTATATTGGCTAAGTTCTATCTAGAAACTACAGTGAAAAAAAAAGCAGCAGAAGTATAGCTCTTAATTATTTAAATTTCAAATCTATGGCCACACCATCTATTTTACAACAGATACAGCTGTTAGCTAGAATGGATTATCACTCTCTAAACAATTAATTTTTGTTTGTTTTTTTTGTTTGTTTGTTTGTTTTTTTTTAAAAGCACAGTACATCTACTTATTGCCATGACAAGAAAGATCTCACCATTGCCTTTTCATGAAATCTTTGCAATTTTTGATGTCTGTTTAAATTCCCTAAGGTATTAATACCCCTGAAAAGTGATTACTGACAATTTTTTTGAACTACATTTAGGATGTTTATCTGCAAAGTCTTTGTACTAGGCTATGCAACTAAAACATATATGCCAGAATTTTCATATACATGCTCAATATGCTAAAAAAATTTGAACATTCTATTTAAACATACTGTAGGTCCAACCTGCATCAAAACAAACTTGTGAACTTCAGAGCAAGCATGTAACAAAATAGTTCTCCTCCCTGACAAATTAATTTAAATTCATTTTGAATAGTCAGCTTGTTACCTCAGACAAATATGGACAACTATTACAACAAAAAATGATCAAGAAGCTGGAAAGCTTCATAGCCTCTAGCTCTATACTCAAAGTAACTACCTTGCTAGTCAAAAAAGATTATCTCATTTCCTTACTTTACATTACCAACAGGTGCAATGTTATTTGTCTTCATCAGAAAGGTCAAGGGAGCAATCACTGATGAAACAACAGCTCCTTACACATTGTTAAGAAATGGTAAATGCTTGAACCAGTTGCCTTTAAGCTAAGCAAAATGTTCAAATTTTGTTACTTGAACAGATTGTATCACTAACCACATCAGAATCTAGTTATTAGAGCATTTCTGCAGTCAAGTAGTCATTTCTTATGTGTTCATCACTGGTAAATAAGTTGCCTGTAAGTTCGTTGCCTACCAAGTAAGAGATGGTTTGGGATTTTCCAACTATTTTTATTACATGTCTTTTTACATGTGTTCAAATGCGTAATGTTTTCACAACAAACTTATGGGGTTTTTTTACGAGCATTAACAGCAGCTCTTTAACTAACCATGGATACCATTATTGACATAACGTGAAGTTGAAACAAACATTAATCCTGAAAACTCCACTTGCAAAAGTAATTAATAAATACATGTATTTTGAGATTGGAAAACTCAGTAATCTTTCAGAGAATTCTTTGTCAAGAAACCATTGAGAATTCTATTTTACTATGGTATTCAATTTGCAAATTACTATTATTTTTCTCTTCTAATCACAATTCATACCTAGGAAAATTGTAGGAACTATTGCAAGTAAATATTTATCTGTCAAGAAGTATTCTGGGGTGAAGCATATTTCATTTTAAAAAATGCATATAAGAAAATTCCTACTCATCCAAACAGCACTAAAAGGTTAAACTACAGGAATATCCTCTGATTTCTCAGAGTATGAATCTACCTCCAGAATTACACCTAGGAATCACACCTAGTTACAGAAAATATTAGATTTCCATCCATCACAGAATTTTCTAGGAGCACTTTTTTTCTTCTTGATAATCTTTTAATAAAACACACAGCAAAGTGAGAAAATAATAAATACTGGAAAAGGTCCAGTATAAAAAGTAATGACTTAATAGAGGTCAGCATCATGTGTGTAAAATAGCTTTAAAGTTGCCATAGAGCTTCAGGTGTGGGTCTCAGCAGGACTAAGCCTCCTACCTGCTCTAATTTATTCTACCTGCAAATGGTCCCCCAGGTTATTAGCTCTAGATAGTTGCCGTCTTAGTGTTCAGACAGACCGAGGTGTAAATGACAGCTCAATCAGCTTTATATTAGAGCTGTCTTCTCTTAACGAGAGAAGCCAGACTACAATCTGGACATCGTGACCAGATTGTAGTGAAAGAGAGATTTACATATCACCTAGCGTTATGCACCCACCCTGTTCAGTTTAAGTTAGGTGACTTAAATCCATCAGTTCTTCCCATGAGGAAGTGAGAAAAGAGAGCTGCTACTTGGACCTTTAAAACTTGCAGAAAATGCAAATGTTTACATTAACTCCTGTTTATAGCCATCTGGAAGAATGGGAGCGATAGAATAATTTTATAGAAATTATAAATAAAATCTTCAATGCAATATCTAAATCAAATTAGAAAAAAATGGAAGAGTTGCAGCATTTTACAAATTTCTGCTGCTCCATTTTGGTAAAATGCTAGCACAGAAGAAAAGAGATATGAATTAATTTCTTCAGTATAAGCAATTCCTACTAATATCTATGGGAGCTGCATGAATCGAGGGTAACAGACCACCATTAAGATGAATGAAACTGAAAAGCTGTTGACTTTCAGAAATCAGTAAAACTAGGCTGGCTGAGAGACAAGTTAATATATTTTTAATTAGATCTCCATTTGTTGAAGATAAAGATTGCAATCACAGTGTGAAATGTATCTCAAAATATTGAGTGAAATGTGTGGTCTGAGAAAATCTATTTCTTAATGTGCTATTTCTTAATGTGTTCTTAACATCTACACCTGGACTAAGGGATCTGACTATACAAGAAATCTTTGCAAGACTGATTACCTAGATGGTATGATATGTGGGCATTGCGTGCCTATTGAGATCTATGTGATGTCTAGCGTGAAAATAACATAAACTGTAATAACTATAAATAGTCTAAAATTACCTTGCAAAGCACAACTGCTTACTATTGGTTGAGAGAGAAATCCTTTGACTGGTAAAAATTTTAAACATTAGATAAATTAACAACACCATTAAATTTTAGTTGTTGTTAATAAGCGTTCCAAAGCATGTTATTCACACAAATGCAACTTGATATGTTGTGGTTTTAAGCAAGTAGAAAATAAGGAACTATTGGCCCTAGTTCAGCAAAACTGTCAAAAGCCAGTGATGAGTCAAAGGCAACTCTTTCTCACTCTGAAGACTGAAACACCTCCTCTTTGAGACGTGTTAGGAACAGCAGGCTATCTGCAAAAGTCACATTGTCATGGTGAGAACAGAAACCTGGTGATATGTGATATCCATATATTTTCATCCCCTAAAGAGGCTAGAAAATCCATCTGATCTACCTAGAATGCATCTGGAAATAGGAAGACAGATCTCTAGCTCCTGTGGGACCATATCCCTGCCTCATGGAGCAAGCCAAGAGAAAGTTGACCAGTTTCAGCGTCTGCAGACAAGCGAGTGCACTCTTCACAGTGACTAAGGAGTGGCCTAAAAAAAAAAAAAAAAGAATATATTTTTGTACCTTACCTCTTGGAAGAATTCTCTGCACACAGGCAGGGTGGACCAGAACCGAACTCCTCACTAGCTAGCTGGGTTCCCAGAAGCTGAATGGCGGTGTGATATTACACAACTGGCAAAATAAAACTGATGCAGATTCTTGGATAGCTGGCTGTGAGGCAAGGAAGTAATGATTTATAGTGTTCATGCTTCTCATTTTAGCTTGGATTTTTCATGAATTTTAAAACTGTCATTGGCTTCATTTGGCATTTGCTCTTTTCTCACTACATACACTCTACCACATACATAATTTAGAATTCCGCAACCACAATTTAAGTAAAAAAAAAAAAATATTCATTTTCTTAGAGGCTTAAAACAAAGCTATGTTCTGGGGTTTTAAAAATCTAAACAAAGAAAAAATGAAGTGTTTAAAGAAAAAGAACAGCATGAATCAAACTATACAAAGGAAAACACATTGTCTCCTCTTTTTCAGTACACACCTTGTTTAAAAGGGTGCACCCAAAATATCTGTAATCAAAATTTTGGGAGAATGAAAGACAAATCAGGGCAGTTTGCATTTATTTTGTGTCAGCTGAACATTAAACCTCTCATCTTATGCCTGAAGCTTGGTATACTGAAGACAGATAAGTCCACTGAAAAACAGTAGTAACTCATCTGCCTCCAAATATGATGTAAAAAAGAGAAATATGCTGGTACTGATACTACAGTGATAAGCTCCTTGGACTTAAATTTATTTAGTTTTTGTAGCAATACGCTTTCAGCTTCTGTTGTCCATTAAGCATGTTAGGGGTATTGAGTCACGGTCAATGTTGTAAGATGGGGTTCAGAGGCAGAAAGTAGGAAATGGTTGACTGCTACTGGTACAGCTACCAGGATTCTCACTTGCCTACAAAGCAGAAGGTTCTAAGAAATCCCTCTTGCGCATGCTAAAAAAGACACTCACATGCCAAGCTGATTGGATTTAAAGCAGAAAAGGTTTTACTCCCTGAAGACTGGGGGCAAAAGACCAAAGTAGTGGAATTGTGTCTGTAGGTTACAGAGGAAGTGTATTTTATCAGAAGAATATATTTGAAAGTCTGACCTTTATGAGGAGAAATACAGGCCTGGCACTGACAAATTATTGTGAGTAGTAGCAGTCCAGATATCATTACTAGATGGCATTGTGAAGCACACCTTGAAAGACTCAGTCCTTCACACTGTCAGCTTATTCTCCAATAGCGTAGTTCAGCCTGGGATGCATGTAAATATGATTGATCACATTTCTGAGTCCCAGAACCCTCATTATTATCATTGACTTATAGCACCAGATATGCAGAATTTGCATCTCCAATGAATATTTGGGATACCATGTGGTGAGCCTTGGGCAGAATGATCAAAAGCTGGAGGTATTTTTCACACAATTTCTACATCCCTGTGATGGATTTTTCTGGCATTTTCATGTGAGATTTGGAGGCATTTTTCTGACTAGACGACAGGACCATGTATTTAAGGATTCTGCCCAAAAGTGACAGTTGGCAATCTACTTGTAACAAACATCCCACTGGTTTGGGCAAGAAATTAAAAATACTTTTCCAGTAGTAGTGCTAGTTTGAGAGAAATTGAGATAACCCAGTGAGAAGAAATCAAGATGGAAATAGTAAAGATTGCTCTTCAGATGACCTTTTCTAAATAGTATATAAGATTTCTCCCATTAAATTAACATATTTACATAAATATCAAGCTTTCATACTGAGCAATAATCAGTTATCTTCCTCTGAAGCAAACAAAAGGAGCTATTAAAAATACATCAACAGTTTGGGGGAAACGAGAAGGATCAGCTTCGTCTTTCGATATACTGGAGCCTCTTACTTGCTGTATACTACCCAAAACAAAAGTGTAGAACAGAGTCTGAGCATGGAATCCAGCAACCCCAGAAGGCAAGGTCTGTATTAAGAAATTTTCAGTGCAGCTCCCCACCCTCACTGAATCTATTTATTTATTCTGAGTGAATAGGAAGCAATTTTAAAAAATGGTACTTTCTGCACTAAAATGCACTTCCAAACATGTCTCAAGGTTTTATGCTTGGTTCTGACTAGTACGATTAAACATCTAGTAGAATAATTAGATTAGACTCACTTAACAGCCCCACTTAAATTCAAAGTCCTTTCTCTGTCCAGAGAGTATAAAAAATGATGTACCGAGTTGTCTGCAAAATTTTCTGATTATTAATCCTCTTAACATCTATATGAGAGAATAGTTACTGTAAGATCAAGATAAAAGTCCAAAAAGCTGTTCCCTTTCACTTGCCGCTATAAAAGTATCTTTTTGTCTGTAAAGCCTCAGACAGCCACTGGGGCCAAGCCAGGATTCCTGTAGTGAAACAATTGACTTGGCATCATGTTGACACATATAAACAACAGTCTGTCAACAGGCCTCACATTAGTGACAGAACATTTTTGGCAAAACAGTAGCATCCTTCTGGGCACTATGGCAATAACAGCCAGTAGCATCCATTCATGCCTTCACTCTACAGCACAATATTAATTAAAAGATTATAGCAGTGACACTTATCCAAGAAGCTAAACACCCACAGAAATCTTCATGCAGAAGAGTAGAATGTTTATTGAATGAGAACATGCCTCTAGCTGCTTTTTCATACAGTAATTTTAGACTTACACACTGTATGTAACCTCTGTCAGTTCACAATTAGCGGATAAATGTAACTGCTTGCTTGCAAATGGATATATGAAGTGTATATACACACACATATGCCATCAACTTATGTAAATCAACTTCTCTAGCCTGAATAATAAAAAGCACAAAACAAACAGCATTGTTTATGGAAGTAAGCAGTGCTATGGGCTTTTTCTTTTCTTTTTTTTTCTTTTTTTTTTTAATGAGGGCCCAAATGAAAATTGACAGTTTAATTTTTTTTATATTTTACCTTTTTATGTTCTCTCTAACACCTAAAAATACATGTAAGGGAGTTTGCATATATATGTATATAAAATATCTATCAATTATTTAAAAGAAGGTGGAAAAATATTTAAGCTAGTCAATGTTTTCACCATTGCAGCTTTGATTTTTCACATTTTTCTAAGTCTGTAAAATATGGCTTATATTTATTAATAACCCTTTAGAGTCAATGGACCAAGACTAGGGGTAATGTATGGAAAGGAACTTGGAAGGGTGGGGAAACATTGATTACCTGCTGGCAACTGGGTGGAAGTTTAAATAAATATGTGAAGTGCAGAGGAAAGTGGGTGGCATCCAAGAATCCCAGAAGAAGCATAACATCAGTTCTGGAAGCTGTGTAGGCAAATTAGTATGGTAGTTTGTCTGGGCTAATTAGCCTTACTGAGATACCCCACACTGTGTTGCAAAGAAATGCTCTGAACTCATGTGGCAAGAGGCGTATAGTATATGGGATTCATAGGCCCAGCATAAGAACCTAAAGAAACGTAGGGGAGGCAAAAGGTCAGGGGAGACCTTTACAGGTCATATGATCCCTCTGGCAGTATTTTATGTCTAAACCACCCTAAACAGATTCTTGCCCGTCCTTAAATCTTTGGTGGTGCAGATTCTCTAACTTACCCGTTTTAATTCAGTCCCTAAAAACTTTCTGATTAATACCTCATTTCTCACCCTAGTCCCACAGAAGAGTGGACTTGACTCTTTCATTGCATTGATTTATTAAGTATTTGAAGGATACTCTGGCCTTTCTCGGGATAAATCAAACCAGTTCTTCTCATCTCATGGGATTCACAGCAACAAATATGTGAATGTAAGGACATCTATTGCCAACAGCAACAAGAGTTGAGCTCTCTCTGAGATGTGATCCCTCTCCTTTTGCAAGGTCGGATGATACTTTGAGCTTTCCGAGTGAGTTAAACATATAAATTCTCTCCTCTGGAAGAAAGAAAGAGTTAATTTTCTGTTTTAAAACAGCTGGTGATAAACTTACAGTCAGATCATATACTTCACAGTGAGTCCCAACTGTCAGACTACAGGTTAGACAGGGTTTCTAAGGCAAAAAAAAAAAAGAAAAAGAGAGAAACAAGCAAGAGTATGTGATACTTCACACAGGAACATTCATATATAAAAGCCACCATCTGATTCAGTTTCTGCGTGGAGGCTTCTTTATGAATTGCATCCTCTTCTTTTTTTTTAAACGTAAAATGCAGAATCTAAAAAGCGCATTCTCTTGCAGGTCACATCCTCATCACGAAGCTTCGTGTGCTCTCCTTGTCCCTCCTGAGTAGCCTTTGCATTTGGACCTGCCTAGCAGCCCTATTTCTGGAGAGGTGGTAGGGGGTGTGGTAGCCAAACCTGGTCGCAACCTGGTACGTGACTGTACTTCTGAAAGGAGCTTGTTGTGACAGGGTTTCAATATCTCTAGTCAGAAGGTGGCTGAACACATCTATCCCATTTTCAGGTGTGAGTTTTCTAACTACTGGAAATATTATATTGGTTATTTTTCTGAATTTGTGTTGTCCAAACTGAGGACTTTATTTTTAGCAATAATGGGAGAACACAGCCAAACACTTCTTTGAATCTCTCAGTTAAGAATCATAAAATTAACTATTTTGGGCCAGATTCTTCATCTCCTCCATGTGCAGAATCTTACTGAATTCATTACATATGTGCCAAGAATGCCTGATGAAATCTAAAATAACACTTAATTTAAAGAGAATGCTCTTTTAAGTGTGGGAGACACAACCTACCTACAAATCAGCAGAAACAACCTCACCACAGCACCTGAGACAGTACAAGTAACAGGTTAGATTTCATTTTTAGCCAGCATGCTGCATCATAACACACTTCCATGTGTTCAAATTGAAACAAAGGAAATATTTATCAACTTAATGAGGGATTGTAAGACTTGCCTCTGTAGCTGCTTTTGTAGAGTTTAAAACAAAGAGTGAATACTTAGGCAAAAATAGCAAAACTAGTACTAGGAATAATTACATCCTTCTCAAATTTAAACAGTTGATATTAATTGAAACCTAGATTTTTTTTTTTTTGCCCTGCAGGAAACTAAAGGATTTTTGGAGCTCTGATTTCAAACTGAGATTTTGAAATTCCAATATTTTGACTTTAAAATGTCAAAATCAAATGTGTATCTTTTTTTTTTGGATCAACAGAGAAAGATTTTTCATTACTGCATTAAAATATTTCATTTTAATGTATTTAACCAATCTAAAAAGCTTTGTTTCAAGAAAATTCACAGTTGGATTTTTTTTTTATTGATGCTAGTTGCCTATAGTTATTACTAAGTCTCTTATTTTCCATACTGGGTATGCAGACTACACATTGCTTTGATAGTTTAGGTTACACAGTGTCCCTAAATTTGCTTATCTCAAGAAAAATTATGCATTTTTCTATCATTAATGTAATCAGCTGGAGATCTCATAAAAGTAACAGAGCTCCAGCCCATAACTGCCTTATCACAATGGATTGTCATGAGAAAGCACCAATTAAGTGCTAGTCAACAAATTGGAACTGTACTTTTTTAGGGTCTGAACTTTGACCTAAAATAAGGTATCTTGATACTTCAATTGGAAAATTCAGTTGGGAAAAAGTGCCACAAAACAAAAAAAAAAAAAGAAAATCACATTACTTTGTAGAAAATTTATTTCCATGGAAAAGAAGAGCTCAGGCAGCTGTGTTTCAGAATTAGTTGAATACTGCAGTCTTGCAATAGCTCATTCTTCTATCCAGTGGGGAAGGGAAAAGATGAGAATGGAAGCACTAATTAGTAAAATATACAAAGATTTTTCATAGATACATATCTAAAGGACAGGTACCTAGAAGTCTCTAAAATTCAGCTGCTGGGCTTTCGCAGCACAGCGTAGTGCTCTCAAGGTCTGTAAAGTTATTCTTACAATAAAAGAAAGAAAATATTGAGTAGCTCAAGTTTAGGCAGGTATTCTCTGGGCTTGCAATTCTTACAAATAGAATGCTGGTTTTTGGTGTTTGGTTGTTTTTCATGATGTTTTTTGTTTGTTTTGGGTTTTTTTTGTTGGGTCTTTTTGTTTTGTTTTGGTTTTGGTTTTGGGGTTTTTTTTTTATCCACTTCCCTCTAAAAAACAAAAGAATACAAGCATGATTTTTTACTATAGGGTTTCAAGTTTACTCTCCTGCTTCTGGGTCTCAAAGGAAAAAGTCACAAGAAAGGAATTAAAATGACTCTTCAGGGGCCTAGAAAACATGAAATAAAAGACTTCAAATGATGAAATGCGTAGAGTGATTTTTGGTGATTTGTGAAAGTTGTATTGAACTTTAACTAGCAGAGTGATACTGTCTTGATTCACTCCCTCCCAGCCTTTTCTCTCCCCGATTGTTCAAGTGCATAAGCTTTTCACATTTCAGCTGAGTTTCTCCTGACATTGAATGGAAGTGAGAAGGCTGAGAGAACAACTTCTAAGTTTATCATTTTTCTCTCGTCTCACTGTCCCTACATTATACGTGGATGGTTCTTATCCATGATAAGGTAGAAATACAACTCTGAATTCTGAATCTTAAAATTACTCAATGCATAGCACTGTTGGGAATGCTCAGTTGTTCTTTGCATTTTTCTTTAGGCATTTAGATACTCAACACTTGTTGATTTAACTACTGTCTGCACATGCCTACATCCAAAGCAAAATTAGCCAGTGAGAATAGTCTGAATGTGGTTACTTTTCATTTTATTATAATAAATGAAAAAAAAAAGACAATTTTGTGAACAACCAATGCCAAATTCCCTTGCTTAGCATCCTTATAAAAGCACTGTAGATATGGTCCAGCTGACTAACAAACACTTCTTTACAACATAACCAGTTGCTATTCCAATTAGAACAATATATTTTTCAGGATTGTCATGGGTTCAGCAGCAGCAGCAGTCATTTTTTCTCCTTCTTGATAGCTGGTGCAGTGCTGTGTTTTTGATTTTGGGCCTGGGAACAGCACTGATAACACCAGTGTTTTCAGTTACTGCTTGGTAATGTTTTGGTCTGACCAAGGACTTTCTGAGCCTCATGCTCTGCCAGGGAGTAGGGAAAGCTGGAAGGAAGCAGAGGCAGGACACCTGACCCAAACTGACCAAAGAGGTTATTCCATACCACAGCACATCATGCCCAAGATGCAAAAATGGAGGGCAGAGACCCGGAAGGGTGGTGGGTGCACAGGCTGGGTCAGGCTTGGTATTGGATGGTGAGCAGTTGTATTCTCTTTCCTTGTATTTGCCTTGCCATTATTATTGGTGGTAGCAGTAGTGATTTGTGTTATACTTTAGTTACTAAACTGTTCTTATCTCAACCTGTGGGAGTTGCATTCTTTCGATTCTCCTTCCCAGCCCTCCGGGAGTGGGGGGAAGAAAGAGGGGGGAGTAAGTGAGCAAAACTGCATGGCTGAGGGGCTTAAACCACGACAAGGAGTCAGGTTTTCAAACACAAATATTCAGAGATTCAGAGTTAATTTTCATAGCAGCAGGCATAACAGTGTAACACATATGTAACTTTGTGATATATTATGCACATGATTCAGCATATTTCTTGTTTGTTCTGTGATATCCAAAAGACACCACCTACAGTTCTCAAAAATTATTTTCAAATGTCTTAAGAAGCTGTCAGCTAGTACCTTTCATCAAGCAACCTTCCAACATTTGTGCACAACTTAGAAAGTTCTGTCAAGCTCTGTCATGTAACCTTGCACTTTAGACTGTAGTGGGTGTCTGTAAAATCTAAAATACTAAGAGGAAAGCTTGTCATATTGCATGTTCTGACCAAAAAAAAAAAAAAAGCTATATTAGCATACTTTAAATACCCATGAATAATAGCTCAGAAAAGCATTTGTAAAAATTTCAGTGGAAGCTACTGTATTAAAAAGATAAGCAAAACAAAATTAATGTGGTTTACTCATAAAGTAGAATTAGAGACAATTTTTCTGGAAATGAACTATATCACTGTCTTGGTGTTTGCCACATTCTCACTGCCCTTAAAGTGGCCATGAAGCAAGCCCAATTCTTTAAAGTCAGCTAATTCTTTAAAACCAGCTTTCATTATCAACAGCTTAGCCAGTCTTGACCTCTGTAAAATTTCTCCTGTTTTTCCAGAGTGCACCACATTAAGTTTTTAAAACTTAGCTTAAAAAATGTCCTCATAAGTAGCTACTGCATTATCTAAAATGAGGGACTTTCAGATTCCTGCATGCCTTTGATAGGGACTTGAGTCATGGAAGATAGCTAGCAGAGACACATAGCCCTTGACTTCCAAAATTTTCTTGCATTAAACTCGTTTTAGGTAGCTATAAACGGAATACCTTTTGCTCTGTGGTCACGACTCTGAAAATACAGGGCGTTGTTCAGGCTAAGTTCAGTGTATGCAATCATTTATTTATCGGGAAAACTTTGCCTATGTAAAAATAAATAACAACTAAAACAAAATGTGGCCTGCTAAGTTTTTGCAGTCCATTGTGTAGCAAAAAGCTACATGGTGCCATAGAGTGAAATTTGTCTGAAATCAAGGGTGAGGCACTTGATGGGACACATAAGACAAAACTAGAGCTCTCTGCAGATTGAGTTTTGACAAAGTACTTCCATTAATTTTAAGGGAAACAGAAATATGCTGCTACCATCCTATTCCACACAGTCTTTTTGACAAAACAGCTTAGCAGTCTTAGCAGTTTGGAAGTTTTTGATTACATGGACTTCATCAAGGTGTTTTTTTGTTTTTTTTTTTTTTTTTTAACTTAAATTAGAACTGCTGCTGCATCTTCGGGAAGTTGCATTTCAGAAATGTGTGCCTCTTTCAAAGTGTGATAGGGCTGCTGAATGAGGAGAAGAGTATTTCTGGTGGGTCAGTCAGTAGTAGCCTGGGCAATGTGACTGCTCTGCTGCTTTGGAGGTCCCCTGCTTCCGCTGCCAAGCACCACAGGGCAAGTAAAAAAATCAATTGTGTTTTCAATCATAAAACTGACAACCATGAACTTTTCAGTTTGGTGGTACATTTTGTTGTTGATTTTTAAGCTGGGAAGCAAAATTTTTGGTAGAAATTAGCACAGCATTCATAGTAAATACTATTCTGTTGAAAAAACAGCCAACAAACCCTGTCTAAAAATATTTTTTAAATAAAAATCAATAGGGCAGCTGTAAATGGGTATCATGCTCAAATATTTGTACAAGAAATATTAACAATGGCTTCATTTTCTGGAGAAATTCCATAAATCACAAATACAGATTCATCTAGGAGTTTTTAGTTCAGAATGCATGATATTTTTCCAATAATGGTGTCAGTTGTAAGTGTTACTGCAATAAAGTCCTGATAAGATTAAGTTAATCTGTATTTAGTACATACAAGAGGAAGTATTCTTTCAAGGTTCCACATGAAACATTGAATTCTTTATAGTTCCTCACATTATTGCCCATGACTTTTCTCAACATACCTTTGAATTTTCTCATAAACTTCATTTAGAAACATATATTTGAAAAAACAGAGAATATCCTGAAATCTTTTTCTTTTGAAGGAATTCCAGGGAAAAGTGAAACGCACTTGCTTTTAATGTTCATATGACGCACAGAGCATGCTAAATGCATATGCACAATACGTACCAAAAAATAACAACTATAACTTCATCAACAGTGTCTTCTAAACGAGGATGAGAAAGGACTACACAAACAGTGACTTAGGCTGAGGTTTTTAGAAACACCCAAGGCACTAGGCAGTAAATTCCCATTTAAATTCAGCAGAAGTTGGGACTCTGACTCCCCTGAGCTCTATTAAAAACCTCCCTTCCCCCTTGATTCACAAATGCAGTCGCTCCATTAGTTTGATTTTGATTAATTAACAATGCTTTTAGGGTTTCCTTGAATGAATTTATCAAATGTTTCCAAACTGAAATACATCAGTTATTTCCTCTTTTAAGCATAAAGAAATTCAGCAGTATTTCAAAGTGTTTGTAAATGGTGGCTTAATAGCTCCTAATGCATCATGGCCCAGTTTTTACAAGTTGATTATGAATGCTTATGCAGTTTAGAAAATCAAATGGCAGCCCTTACAACCATGGCTCATATTAATTGAATAGGTAAATTACACTTTTTATAGCAGAGTAATACATATGACAATAAAATGCTAACAATTTACCTCTCAACGGTCAGGCCAATGTGACAACCTGTTCTGTTAGTGGGAACAAGTTCCACAATAACACATGGTGTTGAGGAATGCTCTCTAGTACAATCTGATAGCAGTATGTCAGCACAGACTGCCTCTGATGGACAGCTGTGGCTTGTCAAGACACATCATAGGGTTACTGATTAGGAAGAAAAAAGGGTATATGCATACTATCCTTCAGTAACAGTGAAAACCTGACGCATAAGCATACTGAAACCAAAGCACAAAAGAATGGAAGGCTGCAACTTTACTAGCAAAACCTAAGTAGGCATTAACCAAAATTCACCCTGCTCCTCAAGTGGCCCCAACACAGCCAAAATGGAGGTTCTGGAGGGTGAGGGGGCAGGGATCGTGCTGATTAGGATGGATTCTCATTACATCTTATAATTTAATGTACTTTTCAGGTTTACACTGGTTATACTACATATTAGTAATAGGAAAACTGAGTGTTGCCTAGTAAGAGCCCAGAAATTCTGGATGGAATACAAACATACCCAAAATATTCTACTGAAAGGTGTCCCTGCCCATGACATGGGGGTTGGAACTGGATGATCTTTCAAGTCCCTTCCAAGACAAACCATTCTATCAGTCTATGATATGCAGTCAAATGCAAGAGTTAGAACAATAAATACTGACCCTCTGATCAGTATTCCAAATTCTACATTTTATTTTCTAATAACAGCACAAGTGGAACAAATTCTGATTCTAATTCACTAATAAAAAATTCTGCCAGGAAAGGTTTCCTGTTTGAATAAAATTCCTGTCTTCTGCCTGACATGTAGTCTGGTGTTAAAGTCGTGTTGCAAGAGAATATCTGTGCAGCAAAGACGGATCAGTTGTAGGTCTGAGACCCTTAGGTATTCTCAACAGTTAAATAATGACATAGAATCATAGAATAGTTAGGGTTGGAAAGGACCTTAAGATCATCTAGTTCTGACGCCCCTGCCATGGGCACAGACACCTCACACTAAAATATGCCACCCAAGGCTCTGTCCAAACCTGGCCTTGAACATTGCCAGCGATAGAGCATTCACAACTTCCCTGGGCAACCCATTCCAGTGCCTCACCACCTGCACAGTAAAGAATTTCTTCCTCATATCCAATCTAAACTTCTCCTGTTTAAGTTTGAACCCGTTACCCCTTGTCCTATCACCACAGTCCCTAATGAAGAGTCCCTCCCTGGCATCCCTATAGTCCCCCTTCAGATACTGGAAGGCTGCTATGAGGTCTCCATGCAGCCTTCTCTTCTCCAGGCTGAGCAGCCCCAACTTTCTCATCCTATCTTCATACGGGAGGTGCTCCAGTCCCCTGATCATCCTCGTGGCCCTCCTCTGGACTTGTTCCAACAGTTCCATGTCCTTTCGATGTTGAGGACACCAGAACTGCTCACAATACTCCAAGTGAGGGCTCACGAGAGCAGAGTAGAGGGGCAGAATCACTTCCTTTGACCAGCTGGTCATGCTTCTTTTGATGCAGCCCAGGATACCTACCACTATGGTGTCAACAGACTTCAGGTGGAGTTTCTGATCCTTGTGGAACTGCACTCTTATTGTTTGCCAAGGACGTGCAGTCCATGGGGGTACTTCCTGTGTTCCATCTGAACTTGCATTGAGTCATATTAACATGCTTTTTGCCTATCAGTGAGCTAGCAATACTATTCTGTTACTTAACACTAACATCAAGTAAATAGAAATGTACATTTCCTTTATCTTATTTCATTTCCTGTGCTACAGATAAATTTACATGTGTAACTGTTCAAACCAAATAACTTCCAGTCAGACTGGTACATTTTTCAATATCTGTGTTTCAATATTTCATTACGTTGTATGAATGCCTGACACACCCATTAAACAAAATGTTATTAACAGGAGCAAAAATTTGGAACACCTCGCTTCCTTTTATTAATTCTTTCTACAGCACTATTGGGGTAAGCAGTGTTCAGAAACACAGAAAAATAAATCAATTGGTGCCCATATGTATATAGCCAACAAAGGGATTAAAACATTCCACAGAATGTCTGCTTTGTATTTTTTCACTAAAGAAAAGTAAAAATTACTTTTTCTGATTCTGTCATTGGAATAGAGTCACAACAGGAATATGAAGAGTTAACATGTATGTAAAAAAAAAAACCTACTGAGAGTATGGTAAAAAAATGAGGAAGCAGAAAGGAATTACTCAGCTGGAATATGACATTTCATGGTGGTCAGTGTTTTTAACTCTCTGCAAAAATGCCATGAGGTGTTTGATAGGCAGATATGTTTGCAGTTTACATAGCTTTTTAGCAAAGTGTCTCTAATGACCCAAATTTTTAAACATGATGCTCAAAAATTAGCTTAGAAGCGACTCAAAAGACAGAGTGGCTCTGAAGCACTGACTTAAATAAATGACTGAAATACTGCTTGACTAGGTTTCAGTGGCAGGATTTAAGATGCATTTGTGCATGCATCTGTGTGTGCATATATGTATAGAAACACCTAATGAAGCACGAAACTTCTACAAACATCTACAGAAATGTGTTTCCTGAGTCCAATACTTTTCTGTAGCCTCAACCCTGTATGGAATTGAAGAGGATGGAGACCACTCAATATATGGAAAACCAAAGGAGCCTGTTTCTTTTCCCTGAAAGCCCTAAAGATTTGTGGCTTGTGTATAACCCATCCAGGGTGAAAGGGTTGCATGGGAGGAAGCCTCTTTTCTCCCCTTCCCTCCCAGCCAAGCACCTACAGTCCTTGTCCTGCAAACCTGGGAGCAAAGTTCTTCTCTGCTGTAGCAAATCATTTACATAATTTATGATACCATTTTGATATTCTTCAGTATGCTCTGCAGCCTACACTAGTAAAGTTGTTTGAGAAACAACGTTTTTAATTTCTCAAGACACTAAGATTTTTTAAATGGCATTGTAAGGAAGTTCTGGTTTGGGAATCAAGAAATATCTGATTTGTATACGAAGGTACAGTCACTTTTCTTATTGCTTTTCAGCAGACACTCTGAGAAAAGTGCTTAATGCTTTATTAATAGAAAATTCAAATGTTTTAAAAGTTGTTTTACAGGTATCTGTTTTTCAGGCATGTGATATCACTACAATCTGTAAGTGGAAGTGCTAAAACAATCAGATCTCTGAAATGGTCTTCCAGCAGAAAATCTTCTACATTTTCAATGCATCCGATCAATGTAAACTCTCAGAAACGGATATGTTGTATATTTTAAACACTATAAAATCACTTCTTTCATAGTCAGATCAGATGGCTCCATGGCATTCCAATCTAGAGAAAAAATATAGTGAATTTAAAACAAATACTGTTGTCTGGCCAAGGACTTATTTATTCTATCTGTCCAATTACTGAAAGTGGAAACACTGGAGTTATTTTTGTGGGATATGACTGGGACTTTCTTAAAGATAAAAAGCTCAAGGGAGATGAAATAGTATACACTTTGATTTTGTAGGAGGAAAAATGGATTTGCTGTAACTAATTAAAAAAAAATTCTAATGACTCGTAGACTAAATTGACACGCTTCATCTAAAACGTAATATCAGTTTTACAGAGTAAAGCATCCTACCTTAATATTTTTTAATGACATCAAAATAACTGTTTGTTTCTAAAGATTGAATACTTTAATTAATTTGATTGAAAAATTATTTATTTTGCATTCCTGGTCGATTTCTATTCTTTTTCAATTATTCTATTTGTTTTCTTTTTATAGCTTAGCTGATATAAAATGTTTTACACCTACCTTCTGAAAAGTTTTACAAGAATAATTAAAGAATATGGACTCTAAACTGAAAAGAGAAGTGAGAAGTGAGAACATTTTGAGATCATTTATGACAATGAAATATACAGATTTTCAAGGCTCAATTTACTTATAACTTTTTAGGATATGCACATATTCACAGCAACAGAACTGTACACATTTTTAAAGTAAGGAATCCAATTTGTTACCTTTGTTTTTTTTTTTGCCTTAAGGAAGTCACCAAGTCAGAAATTGACATATCTTTTTACATTTTATAGAAAAAAGATCTAAAGCATCAAGGCTTGCAGTTGATTTAAGTAAGAGCAGTAACTCATATTAACAAATCCAGATACTAAAATTAATAATAAAGTAGAAATACTGATGTACCAAAGAATTTTCTAATTGAATCTCCTATACTTGCAATCATACATTAGGTATCAGGGAAGACCTAGTTAAGGGAAAATAATATCTTGCCAGTATTCATCTTACATAAACATACAAATAACAAATATCTTTGGTGCAAACTGTGGTTGACTATTTAGTTCTTCTGCCTCAATGAGCCCAACTGCTTTACTGCCTGTTTTGAGAAGACAGGCACAAGACCATAAAATAAACCCCTCAGGAAGCAAAGGCTGTTACCAGGATTTTCAGTGGAAAGCATGTATCCTACCCAGTGACAAAGAATCCAAGAGAACTCTAGCTTATTTATTCCAATGTAAATTGAATTTTCTCTTGTAATATTTGTCTGAATGTGTATAGTTTTCAGTTTTCAAACACGGAATCTCATTACACTTCATTCTACTGGATTACAGAAATATCTTCCTTACACAGGTATCCATAGATCACAGTCAAATCATATCTGCCGTCACTCAGATAAAATAAATGATTTTAGCTTGTTAGTCTCATTTTAAAATGAGCTTTCAAGGCCTTGAAACATAGTGCATCTTATTCTCCAATTACTGACTGGAAAACAGAAATGACTCCCCTCAGCTTGCTACACAGCAAACTTTTTAAAGGCTATCACGGAACTAATGTTAGGTTTCATTTATGTCTTCAATGCTAACAATTGGTGTTATTTATGTCAGATACATAATAATCAGACAGTGGGATTAAACACCTCTGTGAATGGAGATGAAGTCTGATCTACAAAGTGGTTGTAATGTACAAAATGGGGAAAAAAAAACAACCAACAAACAAGCAACCCCGCTACATTCCCAAAAGGCCATGGTTTGTACTTGTGGTATTATTTCACCATGATCCATCACTCACTAACTTGGCAGAAAACCATTTCTGAAAATTACTTAGATTTTATTTTTCATTTATAAATAAGTAAACAATATAGTCCTGTTAAAATGTGAGAAATGGAGCATTGACTACTATGGAAATGACTCAAAATATTTACTTTAGATATATATAAATTATATAAATTATACATTATGAATATACATTACATACAGAGTGTTTACATGTGAGATTACATATAGGCTGAAATGCAGAAAAGCTATCTCATTTTTGAAGCAGGACAATATTTCAAATTTCTTAAAGTTCTATTAATGTTTGAGCATTATATAAAAAAAAAGAATGAGGCCACTTTGCAAGACCAATGTCTGCTATAGAAGCAAAAAAATGACATGCAGAGAGATGAAATGTGGTAGGAACCTTGGAAAAAAAATCTAGTACAATAATAAATGAAAATAGTTTTATCATCTGATATAGATATTAGAAATATTTCTCTGCAGATGGTAAGTGTGACTAGAATAGCATCCATTTAAAAGAAATTGCATTACTGGTTCATCTCTGATGGCTATTGTGGGACTGATATTAGTGTAGTGCTATCTGCAATTTACTTTTCTTAACTAATAGCTCTTTGTTTTCTGCATGGATCCTTTCAAAATCTCTCATATGCTTTTAAGATATCACTTACCATTTAATCACTTTCCACTTATTCTTCACACTCCAGGCTCTTCAATCTTTAGCTGCATTATGATTTTCTGTGTATATATATTGGGATATGTACACAGACCAGCTTTCTTACTATATACATCTGTCTTGACAGATATTTAATATTTTACATTAATATTTGGTGTATTACCAGAAAGATCAAGCTATTTATGGGGTCATTAATCTGTTAAGACCCACGATAAAAGTAGACACAGTACCTCCTGAGACTTGGGACATAGTGAAATGAAAAGCTGGGTGAAGGGATAATGAAGTCAGAGGGAGAAGAAATGGAAATCTCACAAGATTCCAGTTTCAGTGCTCTGCTTTGTTGCCTAATACTACCTTTTTTTGTGAGGTAAAACTGTACAGTGGTGAGCAGCAAACTTTGTGGTGCGATCTTTGAAAAAAACACCCAGAGAAGCTGCGTAGGTCTACGTTCACTTTCCTTCAGGATTATAAGCTGTATCTGAGTATCCTTGTGATTGTCAAACAACCATACCAAAATAAAGAGTTCTGTATTTCAAATTATTACAGGATGTCCACTTTAAATAGTGGACATTCTCCAAGGAGGTATGTGGATTTCTGTTTAAAAGGCCCACTGCTACTTTTGCCCCAGCAATACTGCTTCAGATCATTTGCTCTGTGTGCTTAAACGCTGTGTTAAACTGGGATCTTAAAAGCTATGAGTGCTGTAAAACTCTCAATTGTATTGCCAAAAATGATTTATTCTGCAACACTATTATTACTGCTAATATAAAAGCAGACTAAGCCATTAGCCACTTTGCAGAGAGATATTATTCACACAAAGATGTAAAATCCTTCTGAATACCCAAGGAAAAAAGGTAGTTTACTGAGTCTTTAGCATATGGATTTTGGATTAAGGTGTAGCAAATATCTTTGTTATGATTAAAGTGAAACATTCAATTAAATTTCAGGGATAAACTCAGAAGCAAAATTTTCAAATCCAGCGCTTCTCTGAGGCATGAGGCAATGTCTGTAAAGAATCAACAGGCTGTGGAGGAACTGAGTTAAAGCAATACTGAAGAGCTCACTTTCCCCTATCACTGCAATCACAATTGCATTGGTGCTGTTAGGAGGCTCTTTCGCAGCAGAGTTCAGGAAAGCAGGAGTATTCAAAGTGGCTCAGAGTCCTTTTTGCCCCTTCTCCCACTCAAGATACACTCTCCTAGGTATAAAATGAGTAGGCCATATAAACCTTTTCTCAAAGCTCAAACCAAAATACAGACCAAAGAGCTGAGCATTTCCAGGATTCTCCCCCATTTTCCCATATTTTGCGGGTCGGGTGGGAACGAGCTGTGGAAAAAAGTAATTATTTCTTCTTCCATCAATCAATATATTCTATTGCTTAATACAAAAGACCACTGAGAGGGAACAACACTGCCTTACACACCTTTGAAAACTAGAAGTCAAGCACACCTGAAAACACCAAAAAACCCCTTATGACTCTGTAAACCTTTTTTTTGGACCTTGTTATGCAAGGTGCTATGCAATACCTGGAATACATAAAGTCTCTCAATTTCACATGCTTTTACATGTATAAATTAGCAGCATGAAGATGCTTTTCTGTCCACACTCTACTGGACTTTTCTGTTCAGTACAATTCAAACAGAAGTATAAGTATTAGAAAGAAAGTAATCATCTTCAGTGCCACTATTGCTAAGAAAGTAATAAAGCATTTTGTACTTTAGAAAGATAAAAACTATTGCATACATTGAAATGTACAAACACATGCACATACTACTGCATGCATTATCTCTGAGATTGAGCACAGGTCCTCTCTATATTTTTAAGTTACTCTTAAAATTTTTATGTACTAGCCATCATAAAACTGCTCTCCATGGTATAAATTGGTGAGTGAATGTAGAGTGACCATCTGCTAGCTTCTGTGATGCTGAGCTTCATTAGCACACTGATCACAGACTACATTTACTGGCTGGGCTTATCAAAGTATTATGGAATATTTATCAACATACTTTTCCTTCCATTCTCCCCTTCTTCCCTTCCTTCCTTATGGATTCCTCTATGATCAGATGACTCCTGCAGCTGATTCATTGTACTTAACCAAGTCCTTCTAGAGTAGCCCAGAAATTCAAAGCCAGCAAGCCTGAAGCAAACCCTTTAGTTCCAAGGGGCACAGCTGGGGGAAACAAGTGGGGAGAATAATTTGCCTTCTCTTTGTTTCTGCAACCCAAAGGGGTCTTGCATACCTCAAGCATCTTGCAGCTTCCACTGGAGAGTTTTCTCACAGAAGCTGTGAGAAGAATAAATGCCACTGGAGAGAAAAAAACAATCCTAAAAAATTAGAAACACTTGCAGAAGTTATCAAAATACAATCACAGAAATATCATGGACTCTGAACTGATTTTGGACCACAAGATTCAAAAGTGGTTTCACACATGAACAATTAAATTGAAATTTGTTACAATGCTGAAGTAAATACTTGAGGATAGAAGATAGATACAGGTAGCAGTTAAAATTGTGCCTTTTAAGATTACTTATGACACTAAAACCGATTGTCTAAACTCCAGACTCTTTGAGTTGGTTCCTCTAATAGGAAAAGGGAATTATCCAGCCATTTATCTCACTCACCATGTAAATGACCTATGTAAATTAAAATATTGATCTTTACTCTTGGTTGGTTCAACATTCTCCATTCCACTTAAAATTTCACATAGAGGTTGAAGTGGCCTTGGTATGCAAATGCACTAAGACATTTATTAAATTCACATTTTATTTCTTCCTGTACATTTAAAAAGTTTTAATATACTGGGGTTTGGATTTGAAGGCTATTTGCTACCAGGTTTCTTAACATTACTCTCTGCTTTCAAAAGTTCAGAATTAAAAGGAATCAGGGAAGGTGTTTACCAGACTGTCTGATATCCTTATTAACAAATTTGAGACAGGTAAGAACTTTATATTAACCTCAGATAAAGGGACAACTAACATGGAAGCTGAGCTCTTCGATGTAAGGATGGCACACAAGACACACCCTCTCACAACTTCTCAAAGAAAACCTCAAAAAACAATATAAATAACAATAAACAATACATATCTTTAACAAATGTGTTAAGAAACTACATTGTAGCTGCACTTTTAAGTAACCTAGGAATACACATATTTAAAGTATGTTAGATACTTGCTTCCTGTGAGCTTTTTTTTATGGGGAAAAAAGAGAAAATAAACTCAGAAACCTCATCACTGAATTATTACTTATCAGGGAATCAATTTTACCATATTTTATCAAGACACAAATGAACAAAGCAGTCAAAGCTCTTAGTTTTACTTTTCTTCCCAAATATTGGTGAGTTAGTCTTCAGGTAAAAAAAATCAAGACAAAAATAAACTGAATTGCAGTATAGCCAGCAGACAGAGCACATATTGTCAACCAACAGTGTACACTGTCAACCAATACCCTGTCTATAAAGCCAGCCTGGCTGCTAATACTAATGAAGGCATTTGTTTTGCTCTTTTAAAACATAGTTTTATTTGCTATATACATTTCTGCCATACATTACAGCTTTTCTGATGATCCATTGGCTTGGTGACAGCACTGTCCTGAATGTCATGCTACAGAAAAAAGACCATTTCCTGACATGCTTTACAGCTCTCTAGTAGTTAAAAGAGCAGCAGGAAAATTTAGTGCAGAAACACTGAGTAAGCCTGCTTGAGTAAGGCCAGAAAGGGTGCCAACCAGAAAAACGGCTCGGGTCATGCTGAATGCTAGTGATATGGTGCTTATGTGCAAGTTTAGCCATGACAAGTGCAAGGTCCTACACCTGGGTCGGGGCAATCCCAGGCACACATACAGGCTGGGCAGAGAAGAGATTGAGAGCAGCCCCGTGGAGAAGGACTTGGGGGTGTTGGTCAATGAGAAAATGATCAGGAGCAGGCAGTGTGTGCTCGCAGCCCAGAAAGCCAACCATATCCTGGGCTGCATCAAAAGGAGTGTGACCAGCAGGTCGAGGGAGGTGATCCTGCCCCTCTACTCTGCTCTCGTGAGACCTCACTTGCAGTATTGTGTGCAGTTCTGGCGTCCTCAATATGAAAAGGACATGGAACTGTTGGAATAAGTCCAGAGGAGGGCCACGAGGATGATCAGGGGACTGGAGCACCTCCCGTATGAAGATAGGCTGAGAAAGTTGGGGCTGTTCATCCTGGAGAAAAGAAGGCTGTGTGGAGACATCAGAGCAGCCTTCCAGTATCTGAAGGGGGACTATAGGGATGCTGTGGAGGGACTCTTCATTAGGGACTGTGGTGATAGGACAAGGGGTAACGGGTTCAAACTTAAACAGGGGAAGTTTAGATTGGATATGAGGAAGAAATTCTTTACTGTGCAGGTGGTGAGGCACTGGAATGGGTTGCCCAGGGAAGTTGTGAATGCTCTATCGCTGGCAACATTCAAGGCTGGGTTGGACAGAGCCTTGGGTGGCACGGATTAGTGTGAGGTGTCCCTCCCCATGGCAGGGGTGTTGGAACTAGATGATCTTAAGGTCCTTTCCAACTCTAACTATTGTATATCATTCTATGATTCTATTCTATAAGTGTAGTAGATGCACCGAGACAGATCCATTTAGGGATGGTGGAATCTGTCCGTCAAAAGTGGATGTCAGCATTCAACTGACACAGGGGTTCAGCTGGGAAGAAAACAAATACTAAAGAGTGTAAGTATACAATGTGCAGCATACAATGGAGCTAATTGCTTGTGATTCTAATTGGCGTGTGCTGATAAACATGACAACTATGAGATAAAAGGTAGAAGGGATTTGGTTTGTAAATTCTGCTCCTGACTGCTAAGGGGAGCTCTGAAGAGGTACTTCATCACATCATCTGCCTATTCAACCTGGCTGGGAAACCCATGGTGCAAGAGTGAGGCGAGTTGTAGGAGTGGACCAGTGTTACAACTTTCATTTGATTCCTCTTATAGCACACTATGCTTCAAATATAAAAATGTGGAGAGTAAGTCTATAGGTTACTCATCTGTGCTAATAAATTAAACAGTCTCTGGAATGTTACTGAGAAGTGGCTCACAGCACTCCAAACCCTAAACTACAAAAATGGCTCATGTCAACCAGTGCATTCTCAAGGACTTCTGGGGGCCACACAGAAGCTGGACTTTCCAATGGCCATAGCTAGCAGGCAGCTTGGGCCAGTCAATCTGTTAAGGATAAGAGCATTTGCGGACTTGGTTTATTAGCATAGATGTAGTCATAGTGTCTCTGTAACTAATAAATTCTGACTGCCTATTACCATCACCTCTCTACCATGCTGAGTCTTACACAGCATTTTAGCCTTATATGTTGACAAGAGGCATGAAATCCTGCTCTGAAATTCCATCTAGACTTAAGTCTTGTATATAGAAAACATGCTTATTTCAGTCTCCTCTTTTAGGTTTATTACAGGAAAACAGGTCTTGTGAATAATGTTTCACACCTCAGTTCTTCACAGCTGGAAGAGAAAGTTTTGTGGATATTACTTAGTATATAGAGGATAATAACTTTAGCAACATTTCATGTTTTCAGTGCAGTATCCTGGGAATATGAGACACAGCTGAAGATTCACTGAAGATAAAAAGGATTCTGATAAAGAAAACAATCCAAACAACTTTTTCATTTCTTGGAGACAGTGTGGCATGCACATTAAGTATGTTAAAGGCATGCCTAAATAACTCCTGTTAAGGACTTGGTATTTCGTCACCTCAGGACTCCTGTGTGTTTTACACAGTAATGTGCAGGTTATTTTCAGGAGTCCAAGACATCACAGGTAATTTTAAAAAAAAAGACAAAAATCAAAACTTTTACTAGGAAGATATAAAACCTACTTAATGGTATCTATAAAAAAATTCCACTGTAGGGCTAATCCTCATGTATGATCTGAAGAGATCAAAGAACAGAGTGGCTGTATTTTGGGTGACAAAACACCTAGGCACGTGTGCTGGTCACTCAGATACAAAACCAACGTTTGGTATAAATGGCAGGTGTGCTGGTCGCTCAAATAGAAGACCAAGGTTTGGTATAAATCATGGCTCCAAGATGAAGGGTCAGAGTACCTACAGTTCGAAGATGATTGCGATCCCAAGACTGCTACCTCAAAAGAAGAGAGTACCTAATGTGTAGGTATAGTAGCAAATGATAACTGGAACACTAACACCTCCTGTTGCATGGTTGCTCTAAAAATCACAGTCCCTGCTGCTTACTGAGCCTGCACTCATGTCTGGGCAGATTAAATTGCCCTTGAACAGAAGAAACAATTGTTACATTTTCTAAGCAAGAAAAAGAGGGACAAAATTAAAAGGCTCATGTGGATAAACTTGCTTCATTACAGAGAAAATTCAGTGTCAATTCATGTTACAAATCCATCAGAAGTGAGCTGACGAAAACTGTCTTTGCCTAACCATCCACTTCGAGTTGGCTTCTCTGTAGTGCTCTTATTTGGCAGGATGCATTAGCCAGAAACATGGTCCATGTAAGGCAACTAGGAGAGCAATATGATTCATAGCATCCAGCACATAATGTATTTTGTCATTGCTTAGCTGATGTTCTGCTATTTCATGTCTGCTTAGAAAGGTGACCAGCTAATTACCACTAGCATTTTCAAACACAGGTGTTCAGGATTTTGAAGTCCAGCTGTGTTCTTTAAAATTACTTAAGTGTCTAAAGCAACAACATAAACCTGCAATTCATTCCTTTGAAACTCCTTGATTTTTGTAATAACTTGTATTCACGCAATTCAACTGCATTTATTCAGAAAGATTTAAAAGAAGGTGGAGTGGATGTTTCATAAAGGATTTTCTTTGCCTTTCTAATTGAAAATTTCAATGCAGTTAATACTTTTCACTTCTCCTTGTCCACTCTAATCTTATTTATTGTGCCTCTGACACCTTCCATTATCCTTCCCCTGACTTGTTGTTTTAGATGAAACAGTTTTACCATTTTAGCACTGAAAATGATATTATTTCAGTGCTACCAGTGGCAACTTCCTATGCCTTTACATATACAAATTAAAGAGTGGATTATCATTAATTATGCACTACATTTTTTCCTGGCAACAGTCTGAAAGTGACAAAACATTTGCTTTTGTCATAGTTCTCTTAAGTGAACCCAAATTGAGCTGTTGAAATTTATGACACTTTACAGTGTTTTTAGTTTGCAACACAGGGTCAGGATCATAACAGTGATTTTATTTTATTTTGCACTTTATTTTCAGTAATCCTTGTAAGGATGTTAATTAAATTGTTCGAACTAAACTGTTCTTATCATTTCAACAACCTATATTTATTGCATATTAGGGAGAAATTTCTTGTTAACATTGCTTAATTTTCTAATGGTTCAGTTTAATAATGGAAAAAGACTCTATGCTAGGAAAGACAACTGCTTTAACCAGAATGATAACGAGTCAATTTTTCTTAGAAAAGAAAATTAAATTTACAGCACATTCAGGATAGCTAGGGAAAATGGCTAAGTAGGCGGAATTTTGTACATATTTTGTACATATGTACATCAGTTCTGGACATCAAAAATACTTTTTCATTTATCAGCAACATAACTGAGAATTTTCCATCCTGAATGGCAGATGTCAAAAACACTAACCCTACGCTGGGAAAACCAGATGATATCATAATAAGCAACCAAGAAGTACAATCCTATGATAAAACTAGTTAAATTAGAGGTTTATCTCAAGAATACTACCAGAATGACCAGCAGAATCTGAGTGATGAGGTCTGGTCCTGCACTTCACTGTACTCATGTGGAGCATTGCTTACATAGATGGGAGCACACTTCAGTGCCACTCATGGGGGATGGCACAATACAGCCTAGAACTTTGTGGAAGCTGGACTGTTGTGAATCGGGACTTTCAAAATTATCCACAATGCTGTGAATAAAGGCAGGTGAAATGCAGACCATGCTTCCTTCCCCTGCCAGGCAGTCTGGGAGGGGTAGCCAGGTTTCTCTATAGCATACAGATTCCCTTACTCTCCCCTACATTAATTGTTTCAGGAGAGAAGCAAAACCAAGGACATTTTTAGCTTGTTCCTCATGTTAATTCTTACACTAGCATGAGTTTTGCAAAGAGGACTTGGGTGATCTGATGAGTCCTAGGTTGAGAAGATCTTTAATTATTTATATAGACATTATACATCGTGTAACTGTATTAATACATATATATTTAATCAATGCAATTACTGATGTGATTATATACATATATAATTAGTTTAGAATATAAATGTATTTTATACATGTATGAATATAGGAATGCAAAAAAAGAAAATGTATATAATATTTTAGCCAATATAAGCCTAAAAAAATATGTCTCCGATTTTCAATTTTTATACATGACTGCATGAAAAACATGTTACTAAATGGCATTCAAAAAATTCCTAAATTCCTACAGAAACTTACTTAAATATTTTTTCTGAGGAAAATGTCTTTAATGACTTGCTTGAAGATTCAGCATGTGAGTGAGATTTTTGCTCAAAATGACAAAAAGACTGCAAACCCTTCTTTCCAACCTGTGACTGCTCATAAGCTCCAGTGGCTGTAATACTTTATCCATAATTAGATGGACAAGTTGAGTTAATTAAGGTAAATTAAGAAAAGTACATAATATTAAAAACTGAGAAGGTGAAACCAGAGGTAAAACTTATGTGTTCATGTGTGCTCTACAGGAATCAGAGATATTCGACTCATATAATATAAAAAGGAGAAAAAAAGCGTTAAATCCTGTTCATGTTTTCATTTGCTTTATGTGGTGGTACGTATAGGTATTTTTAATTTTGTATTCAAAAATCAATAAGCACCTCTGAATCATCTGGCCTCTCACTTGGACCCTTATTTCTAAGCACTGACAAAATAAATGAAAACATTTCTTGCTGGTAAATACTAACAATCCTTAATAACCCTAAACGTTAAGGTTGCAGTTCCTATGCAGTCCAGTACCCACAAGTGTGTTTAAAGAATTTTCACCCTCACCATACTTCCTAGTAACTTAATTTCATATTTTCTATTGGTACTTTCAAGTTACTATGTCATTTTAACTTCCAGCACTTGAGGCTAGAAATAGAATAATACATTAACAAAGCACATAAGGGTTTCATGAGATGGTCAGATGCTAGTCAATGGTCTTTGGCACTGAACACTCCTTTTTTCCACTGAGCTACAAAATTCTACCTAGATTCTGTTTATAGAAATGTAATGCACTTTTATTTTCTTCTCCCACAGCAATAGTAATTTCACTTTGATCTCATAGCAGCCAAACTATTAAATGTAACCATGCTCATAAGCAAGGTACAAGGCAGGCACAGCCTATGATTTCTAGTAGAAGGTCATAACCCAGATTTTTTTTTTAAATAACTATTACAATGAAGAACAGAGTATAGCCACAAAAGGAATAGTTATAATTTATGCCTGACTTACTTCAGCAGAATATAGTTTATTTATAAACTGCTTATGGCAAACTCTGTATGCCCCTGTTCTATGCATGTGCTGAACTGTCTTCTGGTAAATTATTTAAATTACACCTAGCAGTAATTCCTGAGGACTTTCATACTTCATTTTCTCTATTAATGTAACAGGGAAAAGCTGCTTTGCAAGGATTGCTCTAAATTCCCAGAGTGTGAGTTCCAAACTCTGTATGTGTTGCATTATGCCTGTCAAAAAACTTGTCTTCTCCTGAAATTTATTACTGAAGTCTCTCCACTAGAACTACTCATTGAAGCCTTACGGAAAGCTCATACATGATTTAAGAAGCTAACAGCACTGAAAGAAATAGGTCAGGTAAAAAAACCCTGAATTTAAGCTACCTTCACTTATTACTTATGCAAGATTATGCATAATTTAGCACACTGCTGAATATGCAAGGGCAGAATAATTGTTTACCAAAATATTTACTCTGTGTTCGTACCTGTGTTTTAGTGAGATAAGGTGATTTCTCAGCCCTTGCTAATCACTTTAGAATTAGAAAAGGATTAAATAAGTTTTTGATTATGCTGATAACTGCATGACATTATATGTAAACAAAACTCATGTTTAACAAGCTTTTTCAAAGAGGATACCTCATATATTAGACATACCAGGTTGTTGAGAGTGGGAAGTTTAACCTTTATAAGAGGACTTCTTCCCTTTTATATTACCTATTTAACCCTTATCAAACACAGGTATGAGGGACTTATAATAATGAATTTAACGTCCCAGTCCTACCAGCAGCACCATAACCAAGACAGCTCTCACAATTTTCTAAAAAAAACCCCAGATGGGTATTCAAAGAAGTTTGGGAGGGGGTGGGGGGGTGGGTGTGTGGAGATAGTTTGAACCATACAGGAAAGCAAAGACCTTACGCTACCTGACATATAAGTTTTTAACAGATTATGTCAAAAGAATCATTAAAAAGAAACCTGTTGTCTTTTTTTTTTTTTTAATGCTACTTTTAGCTGCATGCTTCAGAAAAGAAACTGCAATTTGCTTGTGGTTTTTTTGAAAATAATGTGCAGTATGTGATTATGGACAATCATGACAAAAGTGACAGCTTATTAAGTCTCTATAGAATTTCTCTTCATGTGAAAGGAAGATTAGAAAGGGTAGATGCTCATGGGAAGATAATTATTTAATCAATAAAGGACATTGCAAGTGTAATAGCTTTGTAGTTTTAAAGTTGAGAAAACATTCGATGTGAGGTTGCAGTACAGAAAGCCAATTTGTCCTGTGCTCCACCAAAAGCAGTGTAACCAGCAGGTCAAGGGAGGTTATTCTCCCCCTCTACTCCATTCTCATGAGAATCCACTTAGAGTATTGTGTTCAGCTCTGGGGCCCCTAGCAGAAGAGGGATGTGGACCTTCGTGCGAGTCCAGAGGAGGGCCACAAAGATGATCAAAGGATGGAGCATGTCTCCTATGAAGACAGGCTGAAAGAGTTGGGTTTGTTCAGCTGGGAGAAGAAAAGGCTCCAGGGAGACCTTATAACAGTCTTCTAATACCTAAAGGAAGCCTAAAAGAAATTTGGAGTGTTTACTAGGACATACAGTGATAGGACAAAGGGGAAGGGAACGGCTTTAAACTAAGAGAGGGTAGATTTAGATTAGATATTAGAAAGAAATTCTTCACTATTAGAGTGCTGAAACACAGCCATAGGCTGCCCGCAGAACTTGTGAATGCCCCGTCCCTGGCAGTGCTCAAGGACAGGTTGGATTGGGCTTTGATCAACCTGGTCTAGTACAAGAAATTCTTTACTGTGAGGGTGGTGAGGCACTGGAATGGGTTGTCCAGGGAAGCTGTGAATGCTTCATCCCTGGCGGTGTTCAAGGCTGGGTTGGACAGAGCCTTGGGTGGCACAGATTAGTGTGAGGTGTCCCAGCCCATGGCAGGGGGGTTGGAACTAGATGATCTTAAAGTCCTTTCCAACTCTAACTATTCTATGATTCTATGATTCTAAGTTGGCTCTTCCCATGGCAAGAGGGCTGGAACTAGATGATCTTTAAGGTCCTTTCCAACCCAAACCATTCTATGATTCTATAAATCCCTTTCACACATGTTATCCTCCATAATTACTTTTCTAACAACACACATTATTATACTTGCCATCTTTAAATCAAACCACAAATAGGATTCTGTCATCTACCAACCTCATGACATGTAGAGTACAGCTTTAATAACTAATGCTCACAGAAAAGCAAAATAGTAAAAGACTCAGCAAATAGTCAAAAGAATGTCAAGAAAGAGGATTTCCATTAAAGAAAGATGTTCCTGATAGGATATATTTTGTAATACTACAGAAAAAGACATTGCTGTTCATAGGAGAATGAAGTGACTACATCTACTCCGTGTATTCCAAGCTACTTGTTTCTTCAGTGTAGGCATAGAGTTACGTTAAAATTTACTTTAAAAGCTTAAGGCAAACCGTATGGTTTATCATTTCAAACAATCTCCTTAAGATTGTTCCAAAAAGGAATATGAAACTGTTGCTTAAATTCTGTGGTTTCTACTTTAAAGCCTCAGAATGACTAACTTGTCCCAAATGAAAAGCCAAAATACATGGACCTTTCTTAATTCAAATATCAGAAAAAGTGTCTAAGCCAAATAAATACTATAGCAAAAGCCAATAAATATATTCACCTCATGCCTGTCTGCAGTCAGGAAGCCTGTTCATGTTACGTTCCTTTAAATTCTTCAGAGATGAATTACACATGTAGGACAACTTTCATTGTTGCATTACCACTGTCAGTATTTAAAATTAAAATCTATGCAGTACTATCAATCCAATTAGGAAAGTTAATTTTTCTTCTCTGGCTAGAAAGACTGTTTCTATTATAGTGTCTCAAAGTCAGGCCTGATTAAGGCAAAAAAATTTGCAAGTTAAAGATCAAGCCAAATATGTATTTTGAGTTTGAAAATCCGCAAAAGAAACTGAGCCTCAAAAAGAACAAAAACATTGCTTCGAGCCATACTAGATATAAACAGCCTAGGTGAGAGGCAAAATCCACCTTATCTATTGAGAATTCATCAAGAATTCTCCTTTTCCTTCATATGGTCTTATTTTTCTTATGTTTTAGATTAAATTGTGTTGGAAAGACAGTCTTCACCCTTAACTCTGAGGTGACTGTCAAAGGATAAAAATCAAAAATCCCCCATCATCTTACCTAAAAAAATAATTCCACTGGAAATAACTGATTATTCATCCAGACACTAACCTCTAAAATGGTTTTTAGAAGACTCCTTCTCCTGTAGTCTTCATAGACAGCTTTACCCTGGTCTGTCATTCAGCTTTTCTTTTCTCATATGTACACAAGGACCTTCCTGTAGCATTTGGCTGGATCACGAGAAACCCATAAGCTTTGTAACTGCATTCAGCTTCAAAGTAATGCCTGGACACACATCTATCCTACGTGCTGTACCAGCTCCTGTAAATCAGTACTTCACACTTTCAAAGGGATCCTGAGGGGAGTGACTACCTTTTTCAATAACAAAAAACTGTCATTGACATAATCCCAGGGCTTCTTCTGAGGACTGGTATTCAATTGCTGCTCATCATCACATAGACACTTATTGAAGCAGTAGGGCTGAAGTTCTTCGCATTTTCTTAGTATGTGATCCAACAACATAAATTTGCATTTGGACTTTATCATATGATTCTGTACATGAAGCCTTCCAATGACTAGCAGTGTTTGTATGTTAAGAAGCTATTTCTCTTCCATCACCCAGCTGAGAGGCTGAGAAGTCTTCTTGGAGTCTTTCAAAGGGAGAGAAAATCAACTTGCTTTAAATAATGTGTCCTTAAGGGGAAAACAAATACAATTAATAAACCCTGAAACACTATTGCATAATAGGGATTCAGTTGGTGCAAAACTGCATGAGCACTTTCCCTCACAGCTTGTGTCAGTTCTGGCCCACTGGATGACGAGTGGGAGAACACAATTTACAACAGCCCGAGAGAAACAGAGTAGTGGCAATTACTTTTTTTACAGTGAATGACTAGTAAATAGGGCTTACCCTTGTTCCTCTCCCACCGTAATTCAGAAAGTGAGTTAAAGGCCTTTTAGATATCATTTACCTTGTCCCTAGATGCCTGTTCCTTCATCTTCAAGACTGTAAGCACAAAAGCAGCCTTCCAGATCTGATTTGGTTGCAGGAGCAATCTCACTTTCCTGCTCCAGTGACAGATTTTGCTACAGCAGACTAAATACAAGCAATTTCTGTCCAAAGAAGAGCAACAAAGCTGGTGAAGGGTCTGGAGCACAACTCTTATAAAGAGCAGCTGAGGGGACTGGGTTTTTTTAGCTCAACAAAAAGGAGTTTCAGGAGAGACCTGATCACCCTCTATAACTATCTAGGAGACTGTAGCTAGGGGTGTGCTGGTCTCTTCTCCTAAGTAACAAGTGATAGGACAAGAGCAAATGGCCTCAAGTTGCATCAGGGGAGGTTTAGGCTAGAATTTCCGACCTAAATGATTCTAAAAGAACTGTGGAAAAATTGGGAGGGGGCAGAGGGAAGTGAGAAATAAGTTTTGTAGGTGCACACAAAACAGGGGGCCACACAGTCAGAGAGGATATTTCACCACTCTCTTGGGTCCTGCCAGCCAACCCTGTGTTTGTTCACTGCTTAGACATCAGAGGGGCCAGCACAGAGGGTGATGATCATTGCAGGATCAGGCCTTCAACTGTCTAGACAAAGAATGCGGTTATTGGGCCCAGTAACAGGCAGGTGTAGGAAGCAACATAAGTAATCTTTAGTCCTGAACATTAAATGGTGTCTTATATAATAGTAAGTCTTCTGGTATGTTATATAAAGTATGTACTTACTCCAATCCTTATGTTTGGAATCAGGGCTCTTGGATACTGCATGCACACATACTGCATACATCCCAGCTGCAACCTTGTCTGAACATTCTGAGTTTGTTTGGCATTGTATTAATTTCAATATGTCTTGAGGACTGGCCTTTATTAGACCTATGTTTAGACTCCCTCTCCAGTCATTGTTTTTTACCTTCCCTGGAGTGGATCAAAGTATTTAACACTCCAGGTGCTGGATAAATTATCCAGTATCTTATTCAAAAGAATAGATAATGTAGTGTATTGCAATGCCCCATTAGTACACTCTTTCGCATTTAAGAATTCCTAGTTTTAATTCTATCCCTAGGAAATTATTGAAGTAACTATATAATCTCTATGCAATGTGTCAGGACAGACATACGCAGCCCTATTGCTATGGTTCTTATTTATCTATTTATTTATTTATTTATTTACAGATAGATAGATAGATATAAAAACCCAAAGGTTACCAGAACATATATAAAATAAATAAAAGGCTGGAATATTTATCAGTGGCAGGCAGTAAGCAGTAGACTCTGCTCTTCCTCTCTTCCCTAAAACAGTGAGTATTTAATGAGGTTGTAGTTTTCATAGGGACATGTTAATTAAAAAAAAAAAAAAAAGGAAAAGTCTCTTTTCCAGCACATATTTAGAGGGGGGATGAAGTAATGCTTGAAGACCACAGTTTGTGTGTTGCTTATGAACTGTTCAGCTTTGCTTCATTATACGGTAAATCATAAAAATCACAATGGTTCCTTCTGATTGGGAGGACTGCCTGCCATACAAAATCAAAGAGGGTGATCTCTGGAGTATATCTGTATTTTTCTGGATCAAATCCACTTAGAAAGGAGGTAAACAAGCACTTTGCTTAAAATACAAGTAATTAAACATATTTGACCCTCAATTCTTAGTGAAGATGGAAAATATACGTTATAAAGAAGCACTTAAAGTTATCTTTTAAACAGTGATCCATGCAAAATGGAACTGTCTTGTAGTATAGACATCATGTTAGATTACTGCTGACCTCATGGTGCTGAAGAGGGCCATATTGTCTTCCAAATCATACTGTTGTCTGAACTTGCAAGTTAGTTTATCAGTATTAGCCCACTCAGCTTTTCACACTCAAGTCACTAGCTCAATACAGACCAGAGGCTATTCAGTGACCTGACTTAAATACATGGGAGGTCTAGTGCATAGTTAAAGTACATTGGTGGTAGTACATAGAATATGTGTGCGCAGTTCTTCTATATGACTTCATTCTCCAGTTCATCTGATTACAGTAGAGCTTATTCTTTTCTTACAAAGCAAATTCTATCACTATATTAACCTATATATCTGTACCAATTATAATGGAAGGAGAAACACAGGACAAGGAGAAAAGATGAGAAAAATGAGGCATTATATTAATTTTGAAATTGTTGTGATTTTTTCTTTATGTTTTGTAGATATAGTATTATTCTATAGACAGCATAAATCTTATAGCTAAAAAAGTGATTTTTGTAACACCAGCTTTTGGAAAGTACGGATGAATCACAGCAAATTTGGATATAGTCATGGATTTTATGAAAATTAGTTACTTCCATAATTTTTTTTCCTCATGAAAAATTCATGTACAAGTAATATTAATTCAGCTTCATCCACCTTTTGCTGCCAAATATTTTGCATATTTTTCTATTGATGGTAGTTCTATATATTGGATTTCTGAGTTCTTCTAAAGCAAAACACTACTGAAACTAACAATCACAGAACTTCTTTATTAATTTCTTGAGATAGTAAAAAGATTTTTCATTATTATCATCTTCTCACAAGCATTTATTCACAAAAGTTCATACACTTTAAAAGCAAGTCTTGTTAACTTCTGAGATCATTCTGTAACAGCTCACTACAGTCAGAGGGGGTTATTTTGGTGACTTGAATATGTTATAACAAAAACAACAAGAAGATCTTGTTAACATTTCCTGATATAAATAAATAGGTAAGAAGGGAGATAAAATACTAGAAATAAATTACAACATGCATCACCTTTTACATAGATAAAATACTCAGGATGGAATTTATACCCATATATTGTATTTCATATATACCTGCATAACTGTTTAGATTTCTTTTTTCCAACATGAATGTTTTAGTTTATAGAAGAGTATGTTCATAATTTCCAAAATCCTCACATTCTTGTAACATTCAATACAACAGAACTTCTGTCACTTCTAGACTGATAATTTAGTCAAACATATTTGCAAATTAGCCAAATAAAAATTAATTGTGATCTTCAAGACAACACTTGGGATTCTGGTGCTTCCTGACTGCTCTTTCACCACTATACCCACCATGATGTGTAAAGACAAAAAGATTTCAGAAAAAAAGTGCATGGTCATAAAAAAGTGTGAATGAAGGTTATTTGTTATATTTACTGAAGTCATATATATATATCGTTTAGTGGATTCTCAAAGGAAACAAAATTAGCTGACAAATGAATGTTCTTTCTCTACTTTTACATTTGTAATTGGTTTGTCAGAAAAGAGATTCATCATTTGTTAAGAAGAAAGAACTCAACATCACTTCTCCTGCATGTCAGCATTAGGCTTCTGATTATGTTTCTCTCTTGGCTTGCTGTACACACTCTGTTATCCACTAACACATATTTCTGCCAGGATCTGTCTATCTCTCTCTCCATCTCATTCCATCTCTCTCTCTCTCTCTCCATCTCTCTCTCTCCCTCTCTCTCTCTCTCTTCCTCTCTCTCATCTTATCTCTCTATCTCTCTATTATGTACTTGCTTTTCAATATACTGCACTCTTTATAAGGGAGAGTGTTTAACAAACCATAACTGCCTTCCCAAAGCTTCTTGGATCTTCTGAAACTTATAAAGCAAGACAATATGTAGTAAATATACCTGCTGTACCACAATTAACATTAATCTTCCTTTATATCTTGACTTACAACTTGATTTCTTTAATTTTTTTGAAAGCTGTGGCACATAAATTGCAATAAATCTGTTTATAATCTCCAATTTTTAGAAGTGCCACTTTCAGAAATTACTTCAGTAACTTTTGCCCTAGACATTAGCTGCCCTAAACAGCTACCAAGGTCATCCAGCCCACCCAGGACCTGAATGACACTGAGAACATGTGCAGTTGGCACATAGGTTTCTGAAAATCCAAGCTTATTCTGCCCACATTCTTCCCACAACCAGACAGGAAGTGCACAGGGCAGACAAACCTCAATTGACGCGATGTGAGCTGGTTGGGCCTGGTAGGTAGTTTAATAATTCATTGTGCAAATAAATTCCTCCATCACCCTTAGACCAAGATGACTATGCATCTCTTGGATCCCCAAATGTAAATCATCAGAGGATTACAGTTAACGGCGTGGAATTCCAGTACTTTGGTTATCCCATTTACCATCTGCTTTTGTCCTCATTGGTGTTGCCCAAACACAGGCTTTTTTAAAAAATTATTTTGCAATGTGTAGCCAAGACAATCTTGTTTTACAAAAATAGTACGCTGAAAATAAAACCTAGCTATCTGGATGCATTACTTTTACACAGTGTCAACTAAAGCACATAGGGTGTTGTAGGTATTTGGAATTCAAATCAAGAAAAGAGAATTCAGATCAGTTGAAATAGAATTTTGAAAAAAATAAAAAAAACACAATTCAGAAAAAAAAAAAAAAAGCTTATTCTTCTTGACTCGCCACGTTAGGGTGCTAAAGAACAAAGAACAGACCTTCACTCAGAATATATCTAACTTGCTTTCTGGAAAAAAAAAGGGTACTGGGAAAACGTGATTTCAGAACACCATGGCACCAGGCCTGCTGAAAAAGTGTATGAGAGGGCTCACCTTCTTGTGAAGGGTTAGTTAATGGAGGTATCACACGCAAGATGCACAGTTAGGAGGGAATGGTGATGATTGCCCCAACATCCTTGAAGAAAAATCCCTGCTACACTCAAGAAATGTTACATTGCAAACTTTCAAAAGACACAAAGCACACAGCTGGGCAATTTGCAGTCCTTCATTTACCTTTGAAAGAGGACACATCTAGCATTAGCTAACTCCTAAGGGAGTAGGAGAACTTGTATTCAGGCACATTGGTGCCTACCTTTCCTGGCCTCTTTTATTGTGCCTCCTGCTTTCTTGTGTGCCTGATGCATGCATTTCTGTTTCCTTCTTGCAAGGATGAGGAGGGAGGGCACTGAGTGAGTTTTGCTCTGCGCTCCCAGGCATTAGTGATCATCAAAAACACAGAGACCACCTTGTCCAATAATAATGGGAAAACTTAAAACACTCTAAATTTCTGCAGTTTTAAACCTGACCTTAGGTTCTGTACTGGAATAAATATAAACCAAAACTCAGAACTGCAGGAATGATTATACAACTATGACCTCAGCAAAGAGACTGGTATGGCCAAAAATTCTCAGGGCCTGAATAAAAAAGATGTCCACCTGATTGAAAGATTCTGGAAGTGTATAAGACATGAAACTGTGTAAATATTTTTGCATGTATATAGACTGGAAGTAATGCACAGGCATCTCTTATTCCATGTATAAGAGCCTTTTACACAGAATACAATAATGTCTTTCATTTAAAGACCATGATTTGTCTGAGTTTTCTCAATAAAGGAAATAGCAACAGTAGAATCATAGGAACAAACAAAATAATTGTTCATATTTAAAAAGAAAACCAGATCCACACTTAAGTTGTTGCCTTTGGTCCTAATGAAGAGTACAAATGAGTCTTTCTCAAGTTAGTTATGGTATGGCAGAAAAACATATTTTTGCATGAGCTGTAATTGAAGCTTTATGTGACTGCACATGGGGTTGGCCTATACTATACAGGAAACATGAACAAGCACAGCCATTCAGCCTGGCAGCTGGTGACCAGGTGGATTACCATCAGGGGTCTTCAGTGACTTTAATGCCTGCATTCATGCAACTGGTCTGAGGCCTTAATGCCTACTGCTGTGATGGTGACTGCATATAGCCTATATATTTCCTTGTATGTTGTACGTTGTCCAGAGAAGTTGTGAATGCCCCATCCCTAGAAGTGATCAAGGCCAGGTTGGATGGGACTTAGAGCAACCTGGTCTAGTGGAAGTTGTCCCTGCACATGGCAGAAGGGGTGGAAGTAGATGATCTCTATGATCCCTTCTAACCCAAACCGTTCTATGATGATATGATTCTATAACCCTCTGCCTTTTTTAAGATAATAAAAGAGCAAGCACTTACATGGAGTTAACCTCATGGCTGAGTTTTAGTCAGCTTACACTAAGTCAGACTGGTTAACTGTCTTATACCCCTTGTCAAGTTCCCTTGTTTAACACAGCATCAGGCAAAATGAGAGTCTGGATTCTTTTCCAAGTAGAAAGAAAAGTACAGGCTTAGGGAAAAGAAAAGCTAAGGTTTGTGGAGAAATAAATTTTCAGGCATAAAAATACATATCCCTATATATAATGTATAATGAAATGCATAATGTATAAGAAGCAAAATCCATTCTAACCCAAGTCTGGTCCACATTAGCCCACATCCTCACTATTAACTTAGTCTCTCATGTCATTATTAACATGATAATTCTGCAAGGTGATTATTAGGATGCAGTTATTTAGAAGAATTAGTATTACTTGTTGAAATGTTCAGAGAAGCTGTCCAGCCACACTGGGTGCTAGCTAAAGTAATATTTTGTGCCAGCATTTGTGGACACATATAAAATATATCCTCTATTAAAACAGATGCAAGTGATTGCAATTCAATGCTACTCAAGTATAACTAATTAAATAGTTTAATTAGTTAATAAGGCTTATATTAAAACAAGCAGTGTTTAATGAAATAGACAAAAATGCTGAATAATGTATTTACATTCCATTACATAGGACAGGGCTTGAAAACAAGTTCCAGTGAACTATTGAAGCAGTTACATAAACAAAAGGTTTTCTATTTTGTATTTTCTATAACCACATTTGCTTTGTTAATTACTCTGTAGATATACATACTGGAAAGATAAAATCAGATTACCTTGGCTGTAGTACAGATGAACGTGCTGGTGTTCACACTGTTTGATAGGAGGGATTGGAGAAAGACAGAGGGTCACCATGCGGTCTAGTAGAGCAGTAGTATTTTTTTGTGGGTCAATAAGGGAGAAATTTTGCTTTAAACACTTAAAGTAGATTTATCTTTGCTGATAATTCAAGTGAAAACATCTAATACCTCAGATTTTAGACATTATAGTAATAAGTTATTATAAGTGTAAACAGAGTGCACGTCTCCATGAGCACAGCTGCCAGCCCATCATTTCTACCTGATGAGATGTATCTTGACTTTGATCCACTGATCCTCCCCATGTAAGATTATGAGTGAACTCCCTTAGATGTGAGAATCCTAATAAAACAATACATCTTCTATCTGCTGAAGTCAATAGTAAGACCCCTCAGTATTTTAATGAAATTAGCATTCTGGCCTGAACACTGTGATATTTTGTCCTTCCCTTTTTGAGAATGTTGTGATTTAAGCCTCTCAGGCAGTTCTCTCATGCACTCCCCCCTCTTTCTTCCCCCAGCCCGGGGGGATGGGGAGGAGAATCAAAAGAATGCAACTCCCACAGGTTGATAAGAACGGTTTAGTAACAAAGGTATGACACAAATCACTACTGCTACCACCAATAATAATAATGACAAGAGAAATACAAGGGGAAAGAATACAATTGCTCACCACCTACACTCAGCCCGACCAAGCCGTGCCCCCCCAGCAGCGAACCCCCACACCCTTCCGGATCTCTGCTCTCCAGTTTTACATCCTAGACATGACGTGCTGTGATATGGAATAACCTCTTTGGTCAGTTTGGGTCAGGTGTCCTGTCTCTGCTTCCTCCCGGCTTCCTCTCCTCCTTGGCAGAGCATGAGACTCAGAAAGTCCTTGGTCAGACCAAAACATTACCAGGCACTAACTGAAAACACTGGTGTTATCAGCGCTGCTCCCAGGCCCAAAATAAAAAAAACACAGCACTGCACCAGCTACCAAGAAGGAGAAAAATGACTGCTACTGCTGAACCCAGGACAGAGAAGGAGACTGGAAATTCCTGCAACACTTCAGGCCACAGAGCTTTCCATTTTATTTCCCATAATATTTGAAAGTTGCTGTATGTACTTGACATGAAAAGTGGTTAGAGAAAATATACCACAATACAAAATAAGGTTGTAAAGAAGGGTCCTTACTGGGGGATACTTCTCCAGATACACAGGTCTCTGTACTTGCTGAAGGCAAAAGCCCACCAGCACAAAGCTTTGGATCCCCTGGCAGAAAGTTTATTCACAAGCAGAGCTAGTTAAATATTATGCATATCAAAACCACTGCATCTGAATGATACTGTCTTTAGGACACCATTCCCAGTCCTACGCTGTCTATAGTCCCTCTGCCTGGGCTTGCAGAGTATCAGCAATATCCTTAGATTAAAGACAAAATACTGTGCCTTTGGTGCCCCAAGAACAGTGGTGGACTTGATCTTCACCACACATGTAGACCAGAGAGCATGTGTCAGTTTCTACTACCCCAGGGATGCATTATTTAGAGCCGTTTGTTGAAAAGTAAATAAAACACATTCTGAGACAGTATCAGTGGCTGGATTCATTTTCCAGGGATCCTGAAACAATTAATCTAAGAACTGTATTGATTCAAGCAATTTGGGGGATGTATCTAATTGTCATTATTTTGCTGTGCAAATGAGATCTAAAAAAATGTACACAATAGACAAGATAAATATTTTTTAAATATTGGTTAATCAGAATGATTTGTGTCAGGAATCCAATTCACAACTTGCAATTAATATCCTGTTTACCAATTCATGCTAAAATAAACACTAATTATGGCACATGTTTGCTTCATAAATGCTCTGGTTTAGGTTGTTAAGAAATGCTTTGTGTAACCTGACTGTTTTTTATTTTGCAAATCAATTGCACAACTGCTTGGTCCCATAGAGAATGCAAAGCTATGCCACACATGGTGGCTAAACAGCATATGAATTAAACTCCACATAAGCAAATTTCTTTGTAAGTAATTTATATTGTATGGTAAACTTGTATCCAACTAGAACAGCAAATTAAAACATTAATCACATCTGTAAAATTTAAGGCCTTGTGCATACAGAAAAAATATTAGGGAAATACATTTTCCTGTATTGCTGAAATAAATATTCCACATATGGAAGCCAGTTTAATCCTTCTCATTATAGTGTGGATGAAGATGAACATTAAGCCCATATAACATTTCTTTCAGAATTAGTCGATAGCTCATTTTAGTAGGTAGCACATATTTCCAAACCTGAAATGCCCACATTCAATCAGATTTGCAGTCTCTTTCCCTTTGCTGCTGAAGCTTTTCATCACTGTTAGGTAACCACTGTGATTATTCCATATCACATACTATGAGAAGACAGAACAAGCTCTCTCCCCAGCCCTGAGCAGGTTGTAAGCTGTGGCAAACTAACTTGCTCTGAAATTATCAAGTGCTCCAGCACTCCTTAGCATTACTAACATAGGCAGCCTGCCAGCCCCCTCTCCAACATCCAAATCATCTTCCTCTCTTAGCCACATTTCTATCCATCTGCTTCACAAAGCAGCACACATGCTTTGACTTGCCCTCGTATGTGAGTACAATGTGAGTTTACTTTAAGTCTAAGCCTTTCTGTGCTACTTCATCAAACATAGTACTCTCTGTGGATGGTTACCTAACTATCACTAGAACATGGAATTTAAGCCCAATAAATAACACTGGCTTTATCACCTTATTACTTAATACCTTAATACCATGTTACTGTTCTCATCCACGACTGAAAACAGCCTGGAGCCTCCTCTCCATCTCATAACTACATAAGGATCCAAAATATAAAAAAACACACTCCCTTGCACATGAACAAGAGGCATAGCACATACTTGACACTCAAATGGGAGCAACTAAAGTGAGGTTCCTGTGGTTCCTCCTACTTGCCTGTTCCACCTCAAATTAAAGGAGGCAGAGTCTAGGCTGGTGTGTGAGAGAGAGATAATCAGGTTCAGGTCCTTTGTAGGCTCTTTCCTGAAGGGCCATAAGATACCCATCTGACAGCAGCTGTGATATCTTCACTGGTCCTTTGAATTGTCTTAGTTCATTTGGCAATAAGAAGTTGTTGCAGACTGTTGCAGCTGTATTACAGGTTTCTTCAGAGGCTGACCTACTCTGTTTCCCCTATGAAAAAATTTATTTATTTGACTTTGCTCTGGCTTCTAATCAGCCTGTATGTTTCATCATTTGCTAGGTTTGCCATTGCTTTCCTTCAGTGGTTGGTTTCACTCCCAAGGTGCTCTGAGCTTTGATACTGTATGCAATAATCAGTCCATGTAGTTCAAGAAAATTATATGAGTAACATGCCCTTGCTTGCCTGAGAGCTGGGAAGATATGTCCAATAAGTAATATTTGGAGGCATAATTCAAGCAAATAAGCATTTCCTTCTTATCTTTTTATTTTTATTTTTTTTTTGTACCAAAAATGTGTTTGGTTTTTTTTTGAAAACAAATCTAAACTTATGCTGAAAAAAGGATTGGTTATTGATTTTAGAGAGAGTCGTAAGAGAAAATTCTGCTCTCAAAAATGCAAACTGATAACTCAGTATAGATTTATTTAGAGTTCTATTCATGTAGATTGCCATGTGTTATTTTAACACTTGGATGTGCATACAGTATTACACAAACATAAAACATATTTTTGAAGGTACAATGTTTTCTTCAAAGAATCATATTTTTAAAGTAGCACTTAAAGCTGAAATCAAAGATCACCAAATGTAAGATATTTAATATATAAATGAAAATTTTGAAACATCTCCATCACACCATAAGGACCACAAACGATCCATTTGACCAACTCAGAACCAGTCCGACTGGGACTGGCCTGCGGTTGCTTTGCTGTCAGCAGTGATGCTGTTAACAGTTTCGTGCTTTGGGTGAAGAATCCTATGGTTAAATGCTGTCTTTTCCTGACTAGGACTCCAGGTATGATCTGCAGAGGCTAGTGTTCTTGCTTGAGGGGCCTCTCAATCCCTTTACTTCTAAACCTCTGCCCCATTGAAATTGAAATTCAGCTTCAGCCAATAATTCCTATGGGTATCCCTGTACCACTAAGATTTCAGGAATATTGCTTGTCTGGAAGAGCTGTACATTTGGTAAGACCCTGAAGGATCAGGATTTGGTTTATTGTTCTGATACATTGTATCATAAAAATACTATTAACTTTCTATTAAAAAGCTTTACTTAATAATGGAAATATGAAATTAATGAACTTTTATCTCAGGTATTCCTATACCCATTTACCCTGACACAGTGATGTGCACACACTGGGATGATTGTTGCTTTTTTAAACCTAGCAATAGTCTGTGAATCAAATAGCAATGGGAACGCAAACATCAACCATGTTATGATGAATCTTACTGACTAACCATTCATTTCAGTATTTTACCACAGTTGTATTTCACTGTCTGTACAGTATCTCATCTGTTCATCAGAGTCATGGTAAAGTAGAAAGTGAAATCACTTTCTTGGAAGGATATGCCTTCCAAGGTGCCAATTCAGTAGGGTGCAGAGAGCTCTTTGGTAGATCTGAGGGATAGTGCCATTGCCTCATGTAATCTGAAGTGAACATCTTTGTAGCTTGTTATTTCTTCCGTACCCTGAAGTAGTGATTCTCAGCTATCTGCACTCATCTACCATTTTCATCCCCAGCTGTTTCAGCAGGAAATCACAAACATTTTAACTTCCATTTGCATCCTCAGTGGTAAATGTTTAAGATGCTTCCATTAGCACTTTAACATTTGCTCAGTTTTACTGTTGCAGTAATTTCACCAGTAAACCACACACTTTTGTATAGTTAAACCTCTGCAACAGTGCTGGCAAAACTGAATAGCCCTTTCTGAAAATCATCTCGAGAGAAGCAACTTCCAGTGCACCTCTGTCCCACTGTATATTCACCTCACATGTTTGGGGCTGGCAGATTGTACAGCAGCTTGTTGGATTTTCGTTATAATAAGATAAATTTTCTTTAATGCTCTTTTTGAGTTTTAGTTACCAGATTTAGATGTATGTTTTGTGGGGTTTTTTTATTTTATTAATATGGTTCTTTAAATTTAAGCTTAAGATGCTCTTGAGTCTGGTTTAACATTGGTCTTCTAAAAAGAGTATTCCACATAATTGTGAAACTGTACTGTTGAGTACATTGACCACTATCACCATTGTACAATGTAGGCTATGCAGTTATATGACATAAATATCTTTGTACTAGCAATTAGAAGGAAATAGAACAATAAAAAAAATTAATAGGAACAAAAATGAAAGAGGTCTGGGTTTCAAATATAAGACAGGGCACATAGCTATTGGTAATAAATTCAAATTACCATTTTTTATGAAAGCCAGACTCCTTTTTGTTGAAGATGCCTGCAACTAACTGTTCCCACACCAGTAAGTATTACATTCTATCCTTAAAGATGGGCATCTACCTTCTCAGTGGATTTCCATGCCAAAATTTATACTAGGAATTTGATTTAGAATGCAGTAATAAAACCCCCAAAGCATGCCTTCTTTCTGTCTCAAAAGAAGGTGTATTTTGTGCTGATGGTGCAGAGTTAAAAAAAAACACCCAATACTTTTCTGAAATCCCTGTTCATTTGGATAGCCCACGATATTTGATGCCATCACTGAGGCTTTTTCTAATACGTACACATTACGAGTTGCTTTCTATGATACATGTACAAACCACAAAAGACAAACGTTTCTTGTTTATGTGTCCTTCTTCACGTCACATGACACCCTCCCCAAAAAATTGAATACTAAGGTTTAAAACAAGTTTTCACAGTGCCAAAGCTGAGGTGATTATTCATTTTGTATGGAACATTAACTATTTTGTAATGATATAAACTTATTAACCATAGGGGTTAATAAAATCTGTAAGTTTAGCAGACTTAAAATTCTTTGGCAAAATGCTCATATTCATAGACTGGATACACAACTTTGGAAACAAGGCAGATGCAGTAGGCATGAATACTATCTTATTTAAATGTCTGTATTAAGCACAACCACTCTCTGCTAAAAATGGGGAAAAAACAAACAAGTCATATTCATCAAAGTAATTGTGTAGGTACTTTCAGTACCAAAATGCCTAGAATGAAAGATTGAACTGCTAAAGGCAGCAGTGACAGCCATGAATCATGGTAGGCTACTTCAGGGCCTTTACCACCATAAAACAAAAGATGTAGATGAAAAATGCTGCAATTAAGTGATTTGATTTCTGCCCCCTTTTTCCTACTGCATTCGTGCATGGCTGCACAGCAAAGATTGATGGGAAAAATTACTCTACGTGATCTCTGACAGAGCCTTGGAACAATTCTATAAGGGGGAAACATACAAATCAAACTAGCTTTCTTGTATTCAAACAAAATAATACATATAAAGCAAATACTTTATCCTATATCTAAAGCACCAACATTTGCATGCACACATAAATTTTTGAGAAATGCTCTGCTTTCAAAACCAAACACATGGATTTTCCAGCTAGTTGGGTAATACTGATATTTGTTTAAATAAATATTCAATCAGTACTACTGAGTGGCATCCTAAATATGTTTGTGCAGTGAGAAGAACAAATTGCATATACAAATTTATGGAGGTAAAATGTTCTTATCTTTTATATCAATATGTTATTAATAAAATACTCTCAAAATAAGATAATAAGAAAATCTTCCTGCATATTAGACTTCACTATCATTACCATCATTTAAATGGACATTTTCAATGGGCATTTATAAGTGAGTTTAAAGCAAGCATATAAAGGATTTATATCTGTGGTACTTGTGTAGAGGGAAAATATTATAATATGGCTGACATATACTTTAAAATATGCTAAATGTAGAAAAGGCATTGGATAAAATAAACAAGCAATGTTAATGCAAATGGAAGGTGACTAGCTCTACCGTAGCCTGTTCTACTGATATTATGTGAGATATATTTCCTGATGAGAATAAAGACCACACAGATCCAGCCCACTGTAAAAAATGTGCATTTGATTTTGCTCAAATATACACAATGAAATCAACTCACCGAAAAAAGATGTGTAGAGATTTGACTCCATTATGCATAGTAAAGCAAAGACTGAACAGACCGACTAGGGCACTGGTAATTAAAGGCAGGTCTTTTTGGCAAAGACCTAATGTTGCACTATGCTTAAAAGAAATCCTACTGCAGTACCCTTTTCAATGTCAGAAAATATTTTTCACTCTGATATATATTTTCTCCATATATTGAACACTTCTTTCCCAGAGATTCTGTTTATCCGCAATGCATAGGATCATATATTTTGTTTCTGCATCTGGCTGATTTACTCAACTCCTGATTTTTTTCTTTTTCTGATAAGCAGGTACAAGCCTCATGAGGTTGAGACTTCATATACATAAGCCTCTCCACCCTCAGCAGCTTTCTACCTGATTTATGGGGGCCTACAAACCATTCTCCATGGCTAGAGAAGCAACTTTTTCATTTTCAATCTTAATCCAGTTCTAGGATTAATTAACTGCTGCATAACACCCCGACAGCTAGATTGTGCTTTTATCCAGCTAGCTAGCATTCCCTGTAACTTCTCACCCTGTAAAATAAGCATTAAGAGCTTCGGCCTCCTGATTGCTTACTATTGATCACTTTTATAACCCAGGACACCTTATCTTCTTTCAGCATTTTACAGTATCATTAACTGTAAAAGGAAAGTGAGTTTCTGCTACCAGCCTATTTTTGTTTAGAGAGTTAGCACATCCAGAAAAAAGCTGATGGCAGTTTTGTGGTGACTTAGAGGTATGGCTCATTAGGTCCCCCTTGGCAAAAATGGAAGTGGAAATAGACTTTTGGGTTAGCAGGCAGAACCGGGGTCTAGGAAGACCTTTGAGAAAAGGCTAGGTGCATTTGGACAAGAGGGTTTTATTCAATGAGGTACCTGTTTGCTTCAAACAAAACCTTAGGAATCTCTTAGTCTGCAAATTCTTGGAGGTAGGAGCCAGAGTTTATTATGAAGATGCTAAAGTTCAGTGCTGTTTTTCAGACTTTACTGATTTATGAATTTTAAATAGCTTATACTTAATGCAATATTTGTGATTAAGCATAGGATATTTTACATCAAGTTATTTTAATTTAGCAATATGAAAAAGCAGAAGAGTGGATGAAGTCCATGATTAAGTCCATGAACCCGCAGTTTTCTCCACTCATGGACCAGTAAGCAGCAGGTAGGAACCAATGCTCATTGCCCGGTTGTGCCATTCAGAAGGGTAAAGGGAGGAGGGATAAGAAAGGGAAAGAGAAAAGTTAAAATGTGTTTTCCCCTCAATATTTCAGAAAACAGAGACATTGTGCTTTAAGCAGTAACCCAAGAAAATCCTCAAGAATCAACACAGCATTGTCCACCTCTATGTATTCCTCTGGGAAAGGACACAGCCTGAGGGGGCTGGGTGACATTCCTCAGGAGTCAGACATTTTTTTAATTGAGTGGCTGTTACCTTAGGACAACCATCATTTTAAAGAGTGATGGCCTTGTTTTAACAGGAAAAAGGTTCATCAACTGCATTTACATTTGTTGCTGCAAAAAGGCAGAGGAGTTGAGAGAAATCCACATTCTGTTGGAAAGTGTGAAAAAATAGACTGTGACATGTCAGAAGCACAGGTCAGCAAAGCTGCATTGCTACTGGATAAAGGACCGGAAGAGGCTCTGAAATGAAAGGAAGAATGAGAGGGTGAAAGGAAGAGGAGGCAAATGTCCCTGAAGCCTGTGCAGGGCAGGAGGGCTGCTGCTGGGAGAGGGGCTGCAACCCTGAAGGGAGGTTTGCTCCTGGGCCTGGGGCCTCCATCAGGCTCAAACTGGCATCAAAGGACCCATACTGTTGCTCTAAAATTATATTTAACTTTCATTTACTGCTTGCGATTTTGCTTTTGATCTCATGACATTAAGTCCATATGTTTTTATATGTCCATGTTTGAATTTAACAAGAAATGATGAATTAATGAAGAAACAGGGATTTAAGTGTGAAGATGACATATCTGGAGTATTCAGTCTCTTCAGAGCGAATCAAACAGACCAGTGTGATAAGGACTAACCTCACCAAATAGTTAGGATTCAAAAGCATCTCCTTGCAAAGCACAGGGACAAGTGTGGCAACTGTTGTGGCCACAAACTGGTTTGGAGGAACCAAACCTCCTCCATAACATTTTCTCCTGCACAAACAGGTTAGAGACCCTCTTTTAAAGAGCAGTAGGATGTGAGAGGACACTTCACACCCACCAGCAAACCACAAGGAGCTACAAGTACATCATTTACTCAGTAGATTTTCCAAAAACAGTCATTTGTCCAATGCCTTAAAGTGCAAAACAATGTAATGTAATAGTAAAATACAGAATTTTTAAACAGAGTAGGTTGTTTAGCTTCAAGTGATGTTGAAGTACTATGGTATTTCACTGCCTTGTCATTGTCCTCTTATGCAACTGATATTCCTCACCTCACCTTATATTATATGCTATTTCTTATTTGAACCTTGCACAGCACAATTATGAGGGCTTGCACTTGCGATTATACAAATAATAAGTAACAGTATTAAGCATTCGGATTGCCCTCAATCTACCTTGTCAGCCAAGAAACTGGTAGTTTTGCAAGACAGGTGCAAGTGAGTAAATTTTACTTAGAATGAGTTCAATCAGCAAACTTAAATTTAGGTGTTCACTTGTAGGTTTTTTGTAAGTACGGGTGTGTGAGTTCCCATTATACAGTCAATAATTTAGTAAATTAATTTATAGAACCACAAGTTCTTCCAGACACTGTCTGTCATCTGGAATATATTGTCATCTGGCTTCACTGCCACCTGTACCTTTGCGCTGACATGCACTGCTTCAAAAATAAAAAATAAAAATAAATGTAAAAAAAAAAAAGAAAACCTGATTTTCCAGTTCTGGCCCCTTTATCAAAAAGGAATTCACATGTGGACCATAGATCGATATCACATCTCCATTATCAAAAAAGTAAGATTTTAAAAGGTCTCATCACAGCTACCAGGATAAATATATGGGAGCCTCCCTCACCTTCACACACAGACTTTTGCCTTACGCATTCTAGTGCTTTGGGAACAATATATAGCGATAGGGATCCGCACAAATGAAACACGTATCTATCTCTACTGATATATTGTGGATTTAATGGAAAACTACTGAGATCAGAAGTAAGTTACATTCACCAAAGATGATATAAAAAGGATGCCTGGATCAGGAGTAATCCTAATTTAACGTATCACATAAGAAATGTCAACTCTAGTTACATTATCTCTTCTATAGCAGTGAGCAGGCTGGAGGAAAATGTTAAACAGCACGGCAGGAAGACAGATAGATTATTAAATAAATATCCCATAACTATTTAATTAAACATTTAATTAAGCATTTCTGGTTTACCTTTTGATTTATCCATAGTTCCATGAGAATGAAACAGTAGTGATATTGCCTTTGTAGGACCACCAGATGCCACAGCAACAGCAGTATAGAATTCCAATTTTGCTTTCTTTTTTAATGTAACATGCTTTTAAAATGGTTTTTACATTTTATTCCTTTCTGACATAATTTCCTCAGAGATCAAAATTATTTTCGCTTATTTTTAGGGTTTTTTTTCACTCTTACATAGGCAGGTGTGTCTTTCATGTTGGGAGTCTTGCTTGTGAAAGATATTGAACTAGTGCATCAAGAAAAGTGTTTGCCACTAGAGCATGCAGAGAAACCCAGCCTATCGCGTGGTACATGGTTAAAGGCACTGACTCAGCACTAATCAAAATGCTTTCATGTGTGGGCATTCTGGGAAACTGAGGAGAAATTGCACCCTCTCTCATTAAATAAATGAGGACCTAAAGACACTCACTGTGGCTACAGAGCTACATTTGGAATAATAAAATCTATTATGCAAGCAGTTCAGCATACAACACGCTATTTTGAGCAGTCGCTCTGGTGAAAAATACCCCCAGCATTTTATAATTCAAAAGCTATTTAACAATGTAAAAACATAAATATTCCCAAATCAAGTTTCAGCCAAATACCCTGTACATTTTCTCTCCCATCAGCTTAATTCAAAACACAGATATCAGAGACAGTAATGGTCCCGTGTTTATACCACACAGTACTACAGAGAGATGATCACTTAGCTTTTGTTTTGGTTCCAATTCATTTTTTCAAGAAGCATAATTAAAAACTGCATTAATGCCACCAATTATGGCCTCCAAGGGACCAGAAACCCCATGTTACTATGTGATGGAACACAACTGAGCTGCAAACATCCATTTGCCATTATAATACTCATTAATCCTGCCAAATACAACTCATTATGAGACTTCAAGAAAATCATCTTATAGGCAAACACAGCACAGAATCTATCTGTCACTGCATTCCTCACAGCACAAGTTGCAGGGGTGGATATTGCTCAATGTAACTAATTTACGAAGCTGCAAACTAGCCATTCATTTCTGACATAAACCGGGAGATGTCTGAAAATGTACAAGGACTACTTTACTGCTGGAACATCCCTTTAATTGTGACTTCTTCAAAAGTGAATATGCTCGATAGAAGGTGAAGAAAGTGCTGTGAATAAAAGGAAGAAATGACTTGAATGCTTGCTCAAATCCATGTTTTTTCTAAGGTAAAAATTAATTAGATTTTTCTTCCTTATGTACAGATTTTTCTTCTCATTTTGGGCAAGTCTTGGGAAGAAAGCAGTGCAGGAGGATGCAAATGTAACACCTCACTGTATTGCTGAGAAATCCTACAAAATAAACCATCTTCCAGTATTTTTAGTTACCATTTTTTAGTATCATTATTTAGCAGTATTATTATTTACCTAGGATTGCATTTTGTATTATCTATTTTGTAGCATCATTTTGCAAAATTCAGGATGGGTAAACAATCCAATTAAAATTTAAAAAAGCTTAAAAAATCATATAAGAATGTATCTGAAGAATAATCCAAAATCTCTTGTTCTGAAGACTGACTGGAAAATCATAAAAATTAATTCTGCAGACTTTCTGAGCTTCAAACATAGTTATTCTAATAGGAGTCATTATAACATGAATACTCTAGCTTCACTAGCAGGACTCTCATGACTATGTCTTGAAAAAGTCTCTGAAACCCTTGTGTTTTTCTACAGGCATCTGTACCTGAAGTAGTATTTGGTAACTTCAAGAAGTTGGCAAAGAACTGCCAGGAATTCAGCAATATACTTCCTGATGTAAATATAAAATAGTCTGAAAATTTCAAGATACTTCACTCATTAAACAAAACAATTCCCACTCAGCAATGGTTCATATACTTATTCTTCTCTTGTGAGTCATCTATTCTGCAAAATTTTCATAACTAAATTGAATCATAACACCTCAAGAATATGTATTGCCTGCTTTTTGTTTTGTTTCCAATTCATTTTTTCAAGAAGCATAATTAAAAACTGCATAAATGACACCAATTATGGCCTCCAAGGGACCAGAACCCCCATGTTACTACGTGATGGACCACAACTGAGCTGCAAACATCCACTTGCCATTATAGTACTCATTATAATGAGTACTATAACAGTATTATAAGAACAGTACTGTCTACTGTTACTAGATAGCTAGAGCTGAATTTTTTAATTTTCTAGTAGGGGAATGAACAGTGAGCTGTCCCAAAAGCAAATCATTCCCAAAATGAATCCATCTCTTTGGCCCATTGACAGAAATGTGGTAGGACAGGAAGCCTTTCACAGAAATGAGCAATTCCTTCTTTTAAAAGATGTACTGTAGTTTCTCTCTGAACTACTAGACTCCGTACCAGAATCATTTGGTATTTCCATTTTTCTGTGTGCAAAGACACTGTCTAGATTGCAAGCATGTGTTCAGTTTTCAAGCTGTCCACCTAAAAAGATTTGAGAAAAACTTAAGATTCAAACGAAGAGGTTGCTTGAGGAAAAGAGATGCTTACTGAAAGAACTGTGGATGGGTGGAGAGTTCTTTGTAGCATCTCGTAGCACACCAGCTGTCTTCAGCTGAGTTGTAGAAAACTTGATTCAGTTCAGAAAGCATTTCTTTTTTCTATATAAACTGAAGGAATTTTTTAATTCCTAATACTGTAATTTTAAGTGTGTAGAGTGTTATATTTTTATATTTTTATAAATTTCAGAGCAGAAAAGTTCTGAGCTGAGAAGAAAAAAACAAAACAATAACAATAAGAAAAGCTATACCTCGTAGATACTTACACAATTACTTGAGCTCCTTGGGGAATCTAAAATATCTTTGCTCTTTGATGTCTGAAGCCAGGCTTAGTGAAATCCATACTCCAGAAAATTCAAAGATAATGCAGTCCTCTTTTTAAAATAGCTCTTTGAGGTCAAGTTTAAAACTCATGCAGAGACTAGACAGTCTTAAAGGAAGTCTCTTGAAATTCAACATGCGCAGCATCTCCGAGGTTAAACAATACCTTGTTCCATTCAAAAGTGAGAGACTGTTACAACAATGTTTTTTCAATTCTAACCAAAGTTATGATAGTAAGAAAAGTAATTCTGCAGAGTACATCTGGTGATGCAGCCACCTGTGTTATAATAAAAAGCTATAAACCTCTCTAGGTGCTCAGTTCTGCATCAGACTGTTTGGCTGTTACAAATGTAATCTGTCTGGGGCAGAGACTCCATCTTATTCAATAAATTCATCCATTGATCAATACTGCATAGGTATATGGTGCTACGCAAAGAAGTCAAGGCAACTGATGGGGGTATGTTTCTCAATATTTTGTATTTCTTTTCTTATCTAGATTTTTCTTCCTATTGTTAATTCCCTCTGAGTATCCAGAGCCTTCCCGACTAGCATAGAGAGTCTGGTTCTGAGCAAACAACTTTTTTTTTTTATAAATATGTACATACAGATATAGATATATGCTCACACATATATATTAGTTATGCAAAGTCGTGTTTAATCATGTAAAAAATGAGCTTACAGTCTCATGCTATGAGACTGTAAACTCACAGGCATGTTTTCAGTAGGTAAGGCTAGCCATGTATTTATCAGCCATCCATGTACTTATGGATTGTCTCTCTCAGATCCCTGCCTCATTTCCCAGCTCTATCTTAGCATCAGAACTTGGCTCAGTAGCCCAGGTAGCTAATGATTTCCTCTGTGTACCCTGTTGGTGCTCCATCTACATAAAAGAAAGTTTTTGACACAGCAAGATCCTCACTTTCAACTTGTTTCAACCCTTGCTGCTCAATCTGTTACCTGAAAATAAACATCTGCACAGTAATCCCTTCATATATATTTGAAGAAGAGTTTAGTAGCAACAGTCAACAGGAGTTTGAAAATCTTTTAGCATGTAATGACTTCTTCTGAGCCTTGGAATATAGACTTTATAAATAAAGCTTTTAAATGCCTGATTTCAGAAACACTGAATCCTCTAACATCAGTGAAATAAAGAGAGCTGTAGTTTAGAGACTCTACAAAGCCTTTTGCTCATGATATATGTTGAAAAGCAAAGTAACAAAAATATAGATCTGCCCATCTGAATGAACAAAACATATATACTGGCGTTGTAGTAACAGGTGCCAGTTATTGATCAGTGTGAATATAATGAATAGTATGATCTATAAAACCATAATCCAGCCATTAATCTGCCTTTCAGGGCATGATCACACACACTTCTAGAAGCTAAACTAATCAAACAGTAAGAGTCATCCAATTCAAGTTAAATTATTGAAATTATATACACATTATTGCCCTGCAATTACCAAATGAAGAATAATACTCAATGTTTTAAATATGCTGTGCTAAAGTGAAAGTACAGGGGACAGAACATCACTTATGTCCC